>JAHEWH010000060.1:0-76917 GCA_020726485.1 Halenospora varia
GTTTATGTCTCTCCTAGTGACTACATTTAGTAGTGTTACTAAGTTGATTAGCCTGTATTCTCTAGGCTTCTTCTTCTTAACTAGAAACCAAGCATTCCTGTATAGTCCTCTAGATGTAACGTTTATGGTACAGCCGATGCTATACCAAGGTGGGAACGTTGGGTTGTGTGTAGTATGCATGAGAGTAATAAGTCAGGGTGTTCCCATACAGTATAAGAATAGAGTGTATTGCAAATACTATGTTGAGTTGAGCATAAAGCTCCTATCTAAGAGAATAACTACAGACTTATATAGAACCTTCCTGCTCCTGGATCATGGTAGCTCACCATGATCCCTATGAGCGGCTCATATGGATCACCATGATCCGTATGATCCAATCCTTGTCATGTGATCCCCACATGACCCCTGTGCCAACTGTCTCCAGGTTCTCTGTGCCATACCTCAGTACTGCCAAGCCTCAGGCCTGGAGCTGCATGTGATAATGAAATCGTAACACTATCCCCTTTCTGTACTAGCATGGCCTCCATGCTTAAATGACATATGGAAAATATCCTGGAAGGCCATCGGCCTTCTTCCTTCATTATGACTTCTAAAAAGTCTCAACACCATACTGCCCTTTTTAACCTAGTAAAAGAAAAAGGCTTTGAAGCGGCGATGTATTGTTCTTACTGTCAAGAGAACAATCAAACCTGTATTATGGCGACTTTGACTTCTTGCTGTTCTAAGTGCATTAGGACTGGTCGTCCAAAATGTGATGGCAAACCAGAGTTCCTTGACGGTTGGGAAGCGCTTGCCTGTCAGGAAGAAAAACTTGAGCAGGAAGAAGAGGAGGCGATGGCAAAGATCCTTTGTCTGCAAAAACAAAAGAAATTCCTCCAATGCTGTTGTCAAGACATGATGGCGCGTGGCCTGCGCTCTCTTGAGGAGCTGGACGCTGCTAAGCAGAAGGAAAAGGAGGAGAAGGAGAGAGTGGAAAACAAGAGGAGGCAGCAGCATGAGCTGTTGTCTACCAAATCGTTCTTCCTGGCCGACCACGGCCCCCTTGACCTTGACCCTGCCTTTGACCCCGGTCTGGAATACTGGGCAACCTGGGATGCTGGCGGTGGAACGCCACAACCTTCTTAGGGCAGTTGAGATTTGCCTTGGGTTCCTATATGTTTTCTGATTATGGGTGTCCTAACCATTTGATCAAATACATGACCTTGCCTTTGACATACTGACAGTCTAGTAGTTCCTTGACATCATACTTGGCGTTTGGGTTGACTGGTTGGATTTCTGTTTTTGGAGCTTTTGGTGCTCTAGGAGGTGCTGGTTCAAGAAGTGATACATGGAACACCAGGTGGATGTTTATAGTCTTGGGTAACAACAATTCATAATTTATCTTCCCTTTAACTTTGCTGATTCTGAATGGTCCCAACTTCTTGTGGTCTAGTTTGCTGCTTGGTTGTTTTGTTTGAATGTTTTTTCTGAGCAGATAGACTCTATCCCCCTCTTTTAGCATAGGTCCCATACTATGTTTCTTGTTGTAGTAGGACGCTGTTCTTTCTGTGATAAATTTGAGGTCTAAGACCATCTTCTGATGTAGTGTCTTCAGTCCTTTGACCTGAATCCTGGCTGCTTTGTTGTTGTCTTTGCTAAGCAGTGGTGTTTTGTACACAACCAGATCATATCCATAGTTCATGTAGTTTGGCGATATCTTTGTTGTTTTGGTGCTAGAACTATTGTATGCAAACTGTGCTAGTGGCAACAATTGCACCCAATCATTTTGTCAGTAGTTCATGTAACATCTGAGGTATGCTTCCATGGTCTGATTCAGTTGTTCTGTTTGTCTATCTGTCTGCAGGTGAAACGCTATAGACATCTTCCTTTTGACTCCTAGCAATCCTATAAGGGCTGTCCAGAATTTTGACATAAAGAGCTTGTCTCTGTCAGAGATGATTTTGTCTGGTATGCCATGGTTTATGACCACAACCCTTAGGAATGTGTATGCCAGTTCCTTGGCATCGCTTGCTTCCTTGTATGGTAACATATACATATACTTTGTAAGTCTGTTGGTGATGACCAGGATAGAGTCATACTCTACTCCTGTCATTGGTTCCTTGGATAATGGTAGTTTTACCACAAAATCCCAGGCAATGGATTTCCATGGTTGAGATGGCATATCAGGTGTCTGCATTTGTCTATATAGGGCATGCCTTGTGGCTTTGTTCTGTATATAAGTGTTGCAACTTGATACTACCTCTTTTACCATTTTCCTCATACCAGGAAACCAGTATGTCCTGGACAGTCGGTCTATAGTATGGTATATTCCTTGGTGTCCATGTGCCGGTAGCACATGTTGTTCACAAATGAAGCTTAGTCATATTTTCTGTGGAATAAAGATTCTTCCTTTGTGTATAAGGAGGCTATTGGCATTTCTGCCAAAGTTTCCTGGCTCTTCCTTAGTTGTTGCTTCTTTGTATGCAGCTCTGATTTGTCTAGTCCACTGGTTGTTTTTGACTTGCATGACTGCTGTGATTTCTGCTCAGTTGAAGACAATCTTGCTGTCTTTTTCCTTGAATATGGCAAATGGTTTGCTTTGATTGTTTTCTTCATAACCAGGTTTCCTGCTAAGGGCATCCGCCCTAGTGTTATCTGTTCCCTTTACATACTGGATTTGCAAATCTAGTAAAGCTAATGTTTCTGCCCATCAGACCTGTTGGCAATTAAGTTCCTTTGTTATAAAGAAGTATACCAAGTTCTTGTGATCAGTAAGCACCTGAACCGGATGGTTTGCTCCCTGTAAGTATACCTTCCATTTGCATATAGCGTCTATAATGGCTAACAGTTCTTTGTTATAAATCTTATAGTTCAGTTTAGCCAATAAGAGTTTGCAAGAGTGGTAAGCTATTAGATATAGCTTCCTATCTTTTCCTTTCTGACTTATGACCACTCCGACCGCTCTGTCAGATGCGTCCGTTTCCACAACTATTGGTTGTTTGGGATCAAATATCCCAAGTATGGGTTCTTGAGTAAAGGCGGCTTTTAATGTTTGAAAAGCCTGTTCTGTTGTCTCTGTCCATGCAAAAGGCTTGTCCTTGTGTGTTAATTTTGTAAGTGGCTCTGCAATCTTTAAGTAGTTCTTGACAAACTTTCTGTAATAATTTGCAAGTCCTAGAAACAATTAAACTTGTTTTATGGTTTTGGGTTGTCCCCAATCTGAAATAGCCTGGACCTTTTGCAGGTCCATGGATACTCTGTCAGTCAAGACAATATGTCCAAGAAACTCTGTTTTCTTGACAAAGAACTTGCATTTCTCTGGTTTGAGAAGTAGCGATTTCTTTTGTAGTGCTCCTAGCACTGTTGCGACATGTCATGTATGTTCTTCCTTATCTTCTGAGTAGACAAGGATATCATCTAGGTAGCATACACAGAATCGGTCAAGGTATGGTCTTAACATGTTGTTGACTACTATCTGGCATGTTGCAGGGGCATTGGTCAATCCAAATGGCATGACCAGGTATTTGTAATGCCTATAGTATGTTCAAAATGCTGTTTTCCATTCTTTACCTTCCTTTATTCTGATAAGGTTGTATGCTCCTCTCAAATCAAGTTTGGTGAAGACTCTTGCTTTTCCCAGTCTGTCCTACAAGTCATCTATGCGCGGAATTGGGTAACAGTTCTTAACCATAATAGCATTCAGCTTTCTGTAGTCAATACAGAATCGCTTGGCGGTGGTTCCTCCTGCCCTATCCTTTTTTGGTGCAAACACCACAGGCGCTCCTGCTGGTGATGTGGATGGTCATATGAATCCCTTTGCAAGGTTTTCATCTAAATATTCCCTTAATGTCTTGAGGTCATCCTTACTCATTTGTCTGAGTGGCTTGAAGGGTGGTTTCTCTCCTTTGATTATGGGTATCTTGTGATCCCATTCCTGATGTTCTGGTAATGCCATGGCATCATCCGGTTTCCTAAACATCTGTTTGAACTTCTTGTATTCCTCAGGTATCTCTGAACCAGTAACAATATAGTTACTGACCTGTGGTGGACCTTGGGCGGCATGTCCTGGCATATTGTATAAGACTATGCTAATCTCTACACTACCATACAGTCATTCTGCTTTCTTGCAGGCACACCTAGAGAACTCTACTATTCTTGTCTTCTAGTTGATCTTGGGATTATATTGCTTAATCCATGGCATTCCAAGGATGGCCTTATGCCTTCCTATAGGTATGACATCCATCTGAATCTCCTTAGTATGTTGTCCAATTGTCATCTTTGTTGGAATGGTTCCTTTTGTAACTTTTCTGGCATCATGGTCTGTTCTGTCAACCACTATTAAGTTATAAGGGTTGATGCTCTATACTGGTATGTTTAGTTGTTTTACTGTTTCTGGTGACATAAAGTTGCCCGTTGCTCTAGAGTCAATCATTACTCTAAGCTTCTTTCCTCAAATCTATATGTCAAGTGTTATCTGTTGACTATAGCCCAATGCATATAGTTCCATATATCAAGTGCCTTGGAGAACCTTGACCCATCCATTCTGGTGGTCATCTCTGGTTGTTAGTCGGTAGACATGTCCTACCTCAAAACCTTGGCCTAGGTCTTTTGGTTGGATAAAGTTGTGTTTTCCTTTGTCTGTCTTTGTCCAACATCTCTTGGCTCTGTTTCTTGGTGTTAGCTCCAGTTCCCAGGTCTCTCTGACCTTTGGTGGGTTACTGTTCCATCTGGTGAAGTCATGTCCCTTTCTGGGGATCATAGTCATATGGGTGCCTGCACCCTTGACTTCTCTCCAACCAATATGTTGTTTGTCTTGGTACATGACTTCCCATTTTTCTGTGTATTTTGGACCTTCTGGGGAGAAGTACCCTTCCTCTTGATAGGTGACCCCCTCCCTGGCCCATTCTTGGGTGTTGATGTTGGGAATTGCATGATATTCTTGTTGCAAAACCTCCCAAATCTGTCCTACTTATAGTTGACCATTGTTCTCCACTAGTTTTGTTTCTTCCATGGGGTCTTCATACCACAATTCTATGCTGATGGCATTGTTGCTAGCCTCTTCCCACAAGATGCCTTTCTTGTCTGAGTCTACAACATTATATATGTCATCAATGTTGATTTCTCTAGTGTTGTTTAGACACTTAACCCATATTTGTTGGTTGTTGGTAACACTTTCCCAGATCAAGTGTCCTTGTTGTTTTCTGATGACCTTCCATTGTTCTCTGGTGGAGGGTTGATTGGCTCTATTATAAGCCTCTTCTGTGGTGATTTCCCTGCTTTTCAGGATATTGGTGAAGTCTTCTTTGCTTGACATGTTGTCGATTGATCCTTCTCCTGGGAGTAGCTCTATGGTAGGCTCTCTTGTTATAGTGTTGACAAACAGTACTTCTTTTGTGCTTTTTCTCCAAACATGGTACTGTCCTCCCTTGACAAGCTTGGCTCCCTGTATGGTATCACTGAAGAATGATTCTCCACTGTCCCTATAGACATAGTGGTTTCCGATTTTGGTGACTTCCTTATATGTCCATATTTCCCCTACCCTTGGGGTTCTCTGCTGAACATTCCTGAATTTGGCTTTGTCTGCTAATTCTGGTGGTGTTGGTGCTGGTTCAAACTTGGGTTTGATCTGAGTTCCAATATTGGCTTCCTTGAGTTCTTCCTTTGACATCCAATGTCTGTTGGTAACACATAGCTTGTGCTGTTGTTGTGTTCTTCCTATGGCATTGATCTGATGCCCATGCTTCTTCCAAGGCTTGCCCTTCCCTTTGGGGTTACCCTTCTTGTGGGAGGCAGCTTGATGACTGGGTAATCCGCACTCAAAGCACAGACCTTTGTCTTGTTGCCGGTTCATCTTGTCCTTGGAAGGATTTCCTTTCTTTAAGACTGTGTCTAGTTCCATCTGGTCTTCCCACCTGCTGGTTTGGTCTTTCTTACCTTTCCTTTGGTGGCCTCTAGAGTACTGACCTCTCCTTTCTATCCTTTGCTCATATAGTCAGGAGTTGATGTTAATTGCTTTTTTGATTATTGGGAGGAGCTCCCCTAGGCGTCCTCCTTGTACAATGTTGTCCTTGACTTCTTCCTTCAGTCCTTGGTAGTACTGGGCGGTCAAGGCCTTGTTGTCCCAATCGATTCTTCCAGCTAGCAGTTGAAATTCTCCAGTATAAGCAGTAACACTTTTTGTCTGATGAAGTGTTTGGATGGCTTGTTCTGCATGTTGTTCCTTGTTAATGTTTCTGAACATACAGGTAAGTTGGGTCACAAACTCCTTATAGTTGTCAAAGATTGTGTTTGTATTGTCTTCTTGATCATCATGATTGTTGTCAAGGTAGTCCTTGAGTTTTGTAGTGATCCAATCATATGTGGTTCCCTCCAGGTAAGAGCATGCCCACAACACCTTCTGTTCCTCTTGTCCGAATGACAATGGGTTCATGCAAATGTAGATCTTGCATTGGCTGATGAAGGGTCATAGCTTGCTTCAAGTGCCATCAAATGGCTTTGGGTCATGTACCTTAGGCGGCTTGACTTGCTAAGGTATATAGGCTGGAGGTGCGTTTGACATAATGGCGGTTGACTTATCACTAGGTGCTAGTGACAATGCTCAAAGTGTAATGTTTATGGTACAGCCGATGCTATACCAAGGTGGGAACGTTGGGTTGTGTGTAGTATGCACAAGAGTAATAAGTCAGGGTGTTCCTGTACAGTATAAGAATAGAGTGTATTGCAAATACTATGTTAAGTTGAGCATAAAGCTCCTATCTAAGAGAATAACTACAGACTTATATAGAACCTTCCTGCTCCTGGATCATGGTAGCTCACCATGATCCCTATAAGCGGCTTATATGGATCACCATGATCCATATGATCCAATCCTTGTCACATGATCCCCACATGACCCCTGTGCCAACTGTCTCCAGGTTCTCTGTGCCATACCTCAGTACTGCCAAGCCTTAGGCCTGGAGCTGCATGTGATAATGAAATCATAACACTAGAGTATTCTAGCATATCTCTGTCTAGTCTCTCTCTAAACATCCTTACTATAATAGGTAGTAGTGCTCTTAGACAAGGGTAGTTAGGTGCTTGCCAGGCCTTATACTCTACTATATTAAGTATAATTGGCGGCAAAACATCTTTATAAAATTGTCTACATTCTGGCTAGTTAAAAGTAATAACCTTTTCTCTATTAATTAACATTTCTTTAAGTAGCTTTTTCTCTATAGGTTAGAGCATGTTGCTAATATTAAGTTCTTTTATCTGTTCTGTTATAAGGTATAAGCGCCTAGGGATGTCTATAAATCTTAGTATAAGATATTGTTAGTATTTCCCAAATTGCTTCTAGTATATGTCCCTTTCTTTTGATCTTATATACTAATCTCTTCTTCCTTCTAGCACTTGTCCTATACTATTGGCTTTATCTACTAGTTAGACTTTCTTGTCTTTGGTTTTATAGGCTGCATTTATATTGGCATACCGTCTCTTTTCTCTATAAGGATTCTAGAGTGACAAATCTTTATAGTCTGTTATAAAGTCTATAGTCTTGATTGACAAAAAATGACTACCTGGCTCTTTGTCCCCCCTCTTATAAGGAAGAAACTTGTCCCCAAGTTTAGTAAAAAAATTGTTGGTTGTGATAGTAAATTTTAGGGTCCTGACTATAGCTCTGCTTTCTATATTGGTTAGGCGTTTCCCAAGCTATTAGATATATAGTTATTGTCCCACTTAGAATCACTGTCTGATTGTATCATTCCTATAACATTTTATAATCAAGCTTTAATTGTCTCTTTTGCTTTTTAGGTCTCTGTGTTTGTCTTGACTGTTATGATCACCCCTATTCTTAGGTTATAAAATAGGGCATATACTGGTCTATCTTCATCGTCCCTTAGATATCTTAGAGTGACTCTTGCCTTCCTAAAGAACAGGAATCTAAGTATAATCTTAATACCTAGACAGTCTATAATATAAAACCTAGTCCAAACCATACTATTCCTAATCATAACAGGGACATTATCTGCAAATCTAACAAATCTTGACTTGCTTCTAATGATTGTTCTTAAGGCCATTCCTGAACTATAAGTGATTGGAATCTTAAATCACATAACTACTTGCAGATTTTATTGTCACAGAAGCCTTTCCTAGAGCATGATTAAAATCTGCTATAATTAATATCAACAATTGGTCTAAATAAATCCTCTAGTAAGTCGGTATAGTCTATAGAGTTAACATTTGCTATGATTACTCTCTACTAAGCACATTTAGCCACTACTTGCAAAATCTGCAGTTTGTCAAGCCCTCTAGTGATCTTATTAATGTCCTGGTTTGTCATCCTCTAGTAGTGGTCCCTGGCCTTAGCACAAACAAAAGGTAAAATAGCAGGCATCGGTTCCTTAAAGACTTCTTGGTTCCTGCTTATAATATATATTATATCTAGGTCATCAAATCTAGCAGGTAGTCCACCTATACCTTGCTCTTCTACTAGGTTATCTATATCTTTCAAAACAGCACAACTGCTCTTAATAGTTATATAAACTTCTTAGAAGGTCTTTATATTGTCTAGATCAAATTTGGTCCTGATTACTGCTAATCTTATTGCCTTAATCTTGAGGCTTTATAGTAGGGCATATATAAATTTAAACATAAGGGCTTTGTTAGTAATGTTGCCCTTCTTGACACACTTTACCCTAATCTTGTAGAATCCCTTATAATATTTGTGGATTTGGCTCTAGGTCACTAGTCTAAGGTTAACAAGTCACTTAAAATCTCTGACATATTTCTCTAAGTAGCCTACTATATATAGTAGCTGGTCTAAGTTGTTATAATAGTACTCTCTTAGAAGCGTTCCTTGAAATGACTCTTATAAGGTTAAATCCTTATATTCTAGCAGTTGTTCTATGTCCCTTTTAATCTAAGTAGCTAAGTATTCTGCCGTTTGTTCCTTCTTCTTATTATTATCTTTGACATTATAGTCTTTAAAGCATCAGTTAAGTGCTTTAAGAAAGGCTATAATCTCTTTCCCTTTAAAGTATAGACTGCTATAACCTCCTAGAACTGGTATTGGGTAGTATAGAATCATTTTTGACTAAGGTTTTGGTTACTTTCCTTCTAGTATTGGCTTCTTCCCCCTAAAGCAAGATAAATCCAAACCGACTTTAGGGTTTTCTGATATAAAAGCTAGGGTAGACAGTATTGCTAAATCTTAAGATGCCATTATATCAAGGCTTAGGTAGAAGTTCTAAGATATATGTAGAAAAATTTATAGAACAAAAAAAAAGAGGTTTCTATAGAAGAAGAAGCCAAGGTTAGAAGTGCCTAAGTAATTAATACCTGTATAAAAGCAGAAGTTTGTTAAAGGAAAGGAAAAGAAAGAAAAGAAAGAGTAGTCCTCCTAATATATATAAGTCCTAGGCATTTCTCTCTTTAGACACTAAAAAAAATGTTAATCCACAAATCCAAAACACAAAGCAAGCATATAAGACAGAAAATAAAACTAATATAAGGTCAGACACACAATAACTAACATACAAAGTAAACATATAAAACAAGCAGTAAAATCTATATATAAAGAACAAGCATATAAAACCAAACAGAAGCTTAGATATAAGGAAAATCAAGCGGCAACTTCCTGCTATTATATTATCCAAGCTATAACATTACTATAAGCGCCATAACACTTCATTATCATTTCTCTTCCCTTCTAAAACCACCTGCTTTATCTTAACCTGTTTCTTCTTCTTATATAGAACCGGAATCAAGGTCATCTATGCTATAGCTTTGCCAATTAGAGGTCTGTTCCCTCTTCTGTGATTTCTAGTACCCTAGGGTCTCCTACTTTTCAGGTAAAGTGTTAACAGAGCTTCCTAAAGGTCGTTGGTCTTTATGCCTCCTAGTAGAGAAAGACTAAGTAAATAGCTCCCTATAGGCTTCTTATTGTTTGCTAACATCTTAAATTGTTGTTCTGTTCTATTAAGGGAAAAGAAGGTCTGGCTTGCTTAACAAATCTGCTCTTATAAGGCTATAGTCTAAATAATTATCATTTAGAGTCAGTTCATGCTTCTTTATAAGGAGGCTTGCCTAATATATTATATTAATAAGATTTATAAGGTACAAGATAATACTAAGCTTGTTGACACTAATCTAAGTACTTCTTGTTGAGCATTCTCAACCTAGCACTATAGAGCTGCCTGTTCCCTATATAGGTCACCAAATTTTATATAGAGGGGGCTCTACAAGAAGAAAGCAGGAACAGGTACAGGATCTAGTATATGGCAGGAAGCTTACAAGACAGAAGAAGTAGAAGGATTAGAAGCCAAATCAAATATATATAGATCAATAGTTAGATCAGTAGTTAAGAGTACTTATATATATATAAAATGAGTGTGTTCTAGTTGTGTTGTTATAAAAAGGTGATGTCTGTCTGCACAGAAAATTCCAACAATGTTATACCTGTATGCGCATCACATGAAAGTCACGTGATCCCCACTATAATAGTAGTTTTACCACAAAATCCCAAGCAATGGATTTTTATAGTTAAGATAGCATATCAGGTGTCTGCATTTGTCTATATAGGGCATGCCTTGCGGCTTTGTTCTATATACAAGTGTTATAACTCAATACCACTTCCTTTACCATTTTCCTTATACTAGGAAACCAGTATGTTCTGGACAGTTAGTCTATAGTATGGTATATTCCTTGGTGTCTATATGCTAGTAGCATATATTGTTTACAAATGAAGCTTAGTCATATTTTCTGTGGAATAAAGATTCTTCCTTTATATATAAGGAGGCCATTAGCATTTATGCTAAAGTTTCCTGGCTCTTCCTTAGTTATTACTTCTTTATATACAGCTCTAATTTGTCTAGTCTACTAGTTGCTTTTGACTTGTATGACTGCTGTGATTTTTGCTTGGTTAAAGACAATCTTGCTATCTTTTTCCTTAAATATAGCAAATGGTTTGCTTTGATTGTTCTCTTTATAACTAGGTTTTTTACTAAGGGCATCTGCCCTAGCATTATCTGTTCCCTTTATATACTAGATTTGCAAATCTAGTAAAGCTAGTGTTTCTGCCTATCAGACCTGTTAGCAATTGAGTTCTTTTGTTATAAAGAAATATACTAAGTTTTTGTAATCAGTAAGCACCTAAACCAGGTGGTTTGCTCCCTATAAGTATACCTTCTATTTATATATAGTGTCTATAATGGCTAACAGTTCTTTGTTATAAATCTTATAGTTTAGCTTAGCTAATAAGAGTTTATAAGAGTGATAAGCTATTAGATATAGCTTCCTGTCTTTTCCTTTCTGACTTATAACTGCTCTAATTGCTCTGTTAGATGCGTCCGTTTCCACAACTATTAGTTGTTTGGGATCAAATATCCCAAGTATAGGTTCTTGAGTAAAGGCGGCTTTTAATGTTTAAAAAGCCTGTTCTGTTGTCTTTATCTATACAAAAGGTTTATCCTTATATGTTAGTTTTGTAAGCGGCCCTATAATCTTTAAGTAGTTCTAGACAAACTTTCTATAATAATTTATAAGTCCCAGAAATGATTAAACTTGTTTTATAGTTTTGGGTTGTCCCTAATCTAAAATAGCCTAGACCTTTTGCAGGTCTATAGATACTCTATTAGTCAAGACAATATGTCCAAGAAACTCTGTTTTCTTAACAAAAAACTTGCATTTCTCTAGCTTAAGAAGTAGTGATTTCTTTTGTAATGCTCCTAGTACTATTATAACATGTTATATATATTCCTCCTTATCCTCTAAGTAGACAAGGATATCGTCTAGGTAGTATATACAGAATCGATCAAGGTATGGTTTTAATATATTATTAACTACCATCTAATATATTATAGAGGCATTAGTCAATCTAAATAGTATAACTAGGTATTTATAATGCCTATAGTATGTTCAAAATGCCATTTTCTATTCTTTACCTTCCTTTATTCTAATAAGGTTATATGCTCCTCTTAAATCAAGTTTAGTAAAGACTTTTGCTTTTCCCAGTCTATCTTATAAGTTGTCTATATATAGAATTAGGTAATGGTTCTTAACTATAATAGCATTTAGCTTCCTGTAGTCAATATAGAATCGCTTAGTGGTGGTTCCTCCTGCCCTATCCTTCTTTGGTGCAAACACTACAGGCGCTCCTACTAGTAATATAGATAGTTATATAAATCCCTTTATAAGGTTTTTATCTAAATATTCCCTTAATGTCTTAAGGTTGTCCTTACTTATTTGTCTAAGTGGTTTAAAGGGTGGTTTCTCTCCTTTGATTATAGGTATCTTATAATCCCATTCCTAATGTTCTAGTAATGCTATAGCATTATCTAGTTTCCTAAACATCTGTTTAAACTTCTTATATTCCTTAGGTATCTCTAAACCAGTAATAATATAGTTACTGACCTATAGTAGGCCTTAAGTGGCATGTCCTGGCTTGTTATATAAGACTATACTAATCTCTATACTACTATATAGTCATTCTGCTTTCTTGTAGGCGCACTTAAAGAACTCTACTATTCTTGTCTTCTAGTTAATCTTAGGATTATATTGCTTAATCTATAGCATTCTAAGGATGGCCTTATACCTTCCTATAGGTATAACATCCATCTAAATCTCCTTAGTATATTGTCTAATTATTATCTTTATTAGAATGGTTCTCTTTATAACTTTTCTAGCATTATAGTCCGTTCTGTTAACCACTATTAAGTTATAGGGATTGATGCTTTATACTGGTATGTTTAGTTGTTTTACTGTTTCTAGTAATATAAAGTTGCCTATTACTCTAGAGTCAATCATTACTCTAAGCTTCTTTCCTCAAATCTATATATCAAGTATTATCTATTAACTATAGCCTAATATATATAGTTCCTTATAGCTAGTGCCTTAGAGAACCTTAACCCATCCATTCTAGTAGTCATCTCTAGTCATTAGTTGGTAGACATGTCCTACCTTAAAACCTTAGCCTAGGTCTTTTGGTTAGATAAAGTTATGTTTTCCTTTATCTGTCTTTGTCTAACATCTCTTAGCTCTGTTTTTTGGCATTAGCTCTAGTTCCTAGGTCTCTCTAACCTTTAGTGGGTTACTATTCCATCTAGTAAAGTCATGTTCCTTTCTGGGAATTATAGTCATATAGGTGCCTATACCCTTAACTTCTCTCTAACCAATATGTCATTTGTCTTGGTATATAACTTCTCATTTTTCTGTGTATTTTGGACCTTCTAGGGAGAAGTACCCTTCTTCTTGATAGGTGACCCCCTCCCTAGCCTATTCTTAAGTGTTGATGTTAGGGATTATATAATATTCTTGTTGTAAAACCTCCTAAATCTGTCCTACTTGTGGTTAACCATTGTTCTCTACTAGTTTTGTTTCTTTTATAGGGTCTTTATACTATGATTTTATACTAGTAGCATTGCTACTAGCCTCTTCTTACAAGATACCTTTCTTGTCTAAGTCTATAACATTATATATATTATCAACATTGATTTTTCTAGTGTTGTTTAGACACTTAACCTATACTTGTTGGTTGTTAGTAACATTTTTCTATATTAAGTGTCCTTATTGCTTCCTAATAACCTTCTATTATTCTCTAGTAAAGGGTTGATTGGCTCTATTATAAGCCTCTTCTATAGTGATCTCTCTGCCTTTTAGGACATTAGTAAAGTCTTCTTTGCTTGATATGTTGTTGACTAATCCTTCTCCTAGGAGTAGCTCTATAATAGGTTCTCTTGTTATAATGTTAACAAACAGTACTTCTTTTGTGCTTTGTCTCTAAACGCGGTACTGCCCTCCCTTAACAAGCTTGGCTTCCTATATAGCGTCGCTAAAGAATGATTCCCCACTATCCCTATAAATATAGTGGTTCCCAATTTTGGTAACTTCTTTATATGTCTATATTTCCCCTACTCTTAGGGTTCTTTACTAAACATTCCTGAATTTGGCTTTGTCTGCTAATTCTAGTAATGTTGGTGCTAGTTTGAACTTAGGCTTAATCTAGGTTCTAATATTGGCTTCCTTAAGTTCTTCTTCTAACATCTAATGTCTGTTAGTAACATATAGCTTATACTGTTATTATGTTCTTCCTATAGCATTGATCTGATGCCTATGCTTCTTCTAAGGCTTGCCTTTCCCTTTAGGGTTACCCTTCTTATAGGAGGCAGCCTGATAACCAGGCAGTCTATACTTAAAGCATAGACCTTTGTCTTGTTGCTAGTTTATCTTGTCCTTAGAAAGATTTCCTTTCTTTAAGACTATGTCTAGTTTTATCTGGTCTTCCTACCTGCTAGTTTGGTCTTTCTTACCTTTCCTTTAGTGGCCTCTAGAGTACTAACCTCTCCTTTCCATCCTTTACTTATATAGTCAGGAGTTGATGTCAATTGCTTTCTTGATTATTAGGAGGAGCTCCCCTAGGCGTCCTCCTTGTACAATGTTGTCCTTGACTTCTTCCTTCAGTCCTTAGTAGTACTAAGCAGTCAAGGCCTTATTGTCCTAATTGATTCTTCTAGCTAGCAGTTAAAATTCTCTAGTATAAGCGGTAACACTTTTTGTCTAATAAAGTGTTTAGATGGCTTGTTCCGCATGTTGTTCCTTATTAATGTTCCTAAACATATAGGTAAGTTAGGTCACAAACTCCTTATAGTTGTTAAAGATCATGTTTATATTGTCTTCTTGATCATTATAATTGTTGTCAAGGTAGTCCTTAAGTTTTGTAGTGATCTAATTATATATAGTCCCCTCTAGGTAAGAGCATGCCCACAACACCTTCTGTTCTTCTTGTCTAAATGACAATAGGTTTATGTAAATGTAGATCTTATATTGGCTAATAAAGGGTTATAGCTTGCTTTAAGTGCCATCAAATGGCTTTGGGTTGTGTACCTTAGGCGGTTTGACTTGCTAAGGTATATAGGCTAGAGGTGCGTTTGACATAACAGCGGTTAACTTATCACTAGGTGCTAGTAACAATGCTCAAAGTATAACGTTTATAGTACAGCTAATACTATACCAAGGTAGGAACATTAGGTTGTGTGTAGTATACACAAGAGTAATAAGTCAGGGTGTTCCTATACAGTATAAGAATAGAGTGTATTGCAAATACTATATTAAGTTGAGCATAAAGCTCCTATCTAAGGAAATAACTATTGACTTATATAGAACCTTCCTGCGTCCGGGAGCCCCTAATAAGGGAGCCCCAGAAAGAGGAGCCGGACTCCTTATTCTGGGCTCTAACATTCAGGACTCCATCATGTGACCTTGTCATGTGATTCCCTTGTGCCGACTCCCCAGGTTCTCTGTGCTGCGCAGCAGCCAAGCCTCAGGCCTAGGTCGCATGTGATAATGAAATCATAACAACAAGATGGTAGACATAACCAATTCCTTAGGTACAACTACTTCTGCCTCTTGCAAAGCAAGCTTGACCCCCCTAATATTATCCAAGTACCCAGATATACCATTATCATTAATTGTCACAGTAAGGAGACTCTTCCACAAGTTATATCATACCATATATCTAGTGCTCTGGCATACTTTCTTTAATTTTGTCTAAATCAAAACAGGGTCCTAAAGGTCTTGTATATATTGCTTGGTATTCTTGTTTAGGTATAAAAGGATTGTTGCCATTATATGCTTAGCATCTTCCTTATAAACCTTAAGTAGCTTTGGTTTATTAGAGTTAGGCCTTGCTCTCCTCCTATATACTATACTATTGACTATAGCCTTTCCTATATCAGGACCATCTTTATTTTTGTCTTCCAAGATCTATAGTTCTTAGGTCCTCTTAAAGGCAGATAAATCCATCTATCTAAAACTTTACTTATATTGTCAATAAATCCATAGCCTCTAGACATGGGCATACTGTCCATAGCTTAAGTCATAGCCTCTGGACATGAGCATACCATCTACAGCTTAATCATAACTTGATCCATAAACCTTATAGGTGCTATGTGCTATCCAGGCTTATAACTGTTAGAATATTAGGGTTATAAATAAGTATATTCCATCAAGAAGAAGGTGACTATCTAATTTACAGGTGGGCTTCCAGAGCCTAGTTATGTATGGGGAACCAGGCCAAAGCGTACCCTATAAAACAGGTTCTGGACCTAGTTGCAACAAATTGTAAGGCTAAATTACTAGTCATATGCTCTTTGACAAGATGGATCCATGTTGCAACTAGGTCTGGAACCTGTTTCATAGGGTACGCTTTGGCCTGGTTCCCCATACATAACTAGGCTCTGGAAGCCCACCTGTAAATTAGATGGTCACCTTCTCCTTGATGGAATACACTCATTTATGACCTTGAGATTACAACACAAGTGCCTGAGATTTTAACACAATTTACCAAACAACACCAATTCAATGTCATTGTATTCGAAGCAATTGTCAAACTTATTTGTTATAAGAACTCGCACTTGCACACGACTGCTCCGCTATGAACGTTTCTGTATTGCTGTCAAAGAAGGCGCAAGAGGCTATACTACCAGTCTTGGGGTCTGGAGCTCCCTCTACGCATTCTATGATTTATGCAAGTCAAGATAATATCCTCCTAGTAGCAAAGTTGCACTAAGTAAGGGGAATTTCGGTGCTTCCGTTAGGCAAGGTATTATACAGGATTATGCAATTCGGCACGTCGCCGTGGCTGTACTAAGAGCGTATTTCGACGACTAGTGTGCTTCTTGAGCATCGTGGGATGTATGCAGAGTGAAATTGCATCAGGAACATGGTTTATACCAAGATTCGTTCCCCGATATTCTAGGACCATCGAAGGAAGGCAAGGCAGACTTATCTCGGCAATAGTGTGCTGATCAATGGGCAATTGGATGGCTCCTGTGCCTGCTGACCGTCGTGAGATTCATTCAGCGGCGATACCGCATCAGGGAGTGGTCACACCAAGGTCCAGTGGCTTTGGGAGATTCATGCAGATCCTAGCAAGGTAGGATTGATTGCATACAGTAGGTTGTTGGAACCAAAACGAAACTGCCAAAATGGGGTAGAGGATCAGCTAGGTATAAGTGAAACTGAGTCGATCAATCAGTCCGCAAGAGGTAGGCTCAAGGCAGATTGAGGCAGGGGATTATGCCGATGAGCAACTTGTCTCGCCCCCGAGCATAGCGTTAATCTGGCCAAACAGGAATCCAAACAGGTCGGATTCTTGGGTGAACGAAGACGACATGCGAATGTCAATGCTACAGCCGCCTTGCGAACGATTCTCTCAAGACTTGGTTCCACTGGAAGAAAGGTATATTATTCGAGTTCACCGCATGCGCTATAACAGGTGTAGCAAAGGCAAGAAACTTTTCGAGTACCTAGTCGATAAATCCTGCACCCAGACCACTGAAGATCAATTGAGAATCTTACTTAGCTCTACGTTACTCTCCTAGCTTAAAGGTAAGCAGTCGATTGAAGAGAATCTTAGTTTAGAAGAACTCAAGGAACATGTCACTAACAGAACATGTCTCATCTAGCCGCTTTCCCCTATCCTCAAGCCAAGCACAGTCTTAGGTCTATCTCAAGCATCTAACGACGCCGATCAACAAGGAGTACCGCCATATTTCACGAGACTCTCGAAGTCCTAGTCCCTCTACTCCATCCGACCCAGCACCTGGCAGTGAGCTTAAGTCAGGGAAATGGGGAGAGAAGCGGCGGCGTCAGGATACATATACAGAGATCAGCAACGAAACCCACCCTTCCGTAAACACCGATGATGCCTGCGATACAGGCGATGAAGACCCACGACCTGCAAAGTGACGAAAGCCACGCTCAGCACCTGCCGTGACTGCACCTCTCTATGTCCGACGGTCTCCCCCCCTCCCCCCGGTATCGCCTTCGACCACCAGCCTCGAGATTGACAACGCGCAGCCCCAGGCTAGTCACAAATGTCCCTCGACCCTTAGTCGATAAAAAGCAGCACTATGTCTTGCGGACTTCTCGGAGCTCTTCTGCGGCGACGGGGACAGTACCAGTTGCGGAGTATTTAGAGTGGCCCTTCTAGGGCTTCCTCAAACGCACTAAGATAGGGAATAAGATAACGTACAATCTTGAGTTCCAGTTGCCACATGTCCCGGAGCAACTGTATCTCCACATCCTTTCCGAAGTTCCAAGATGCATTCCGCCGCGGTACGGCCTCACATGAAGCGTATTCGATAGGAACCCGAAGAGGATGCGATGATACTCAAGAAGAGGGAGGAGGATGGACTGCTTGTGGGAGAAAATCCATGTCGCCCTCCCTCACTGGACTAAAGGGACAATCCAGGTGTGTTAGAATAACTTGTTCAATTGCACAGATAAAATGGCTTGGTTTGGGAACGATATGGATGGATAAAGATGTAGAATTCAGGGGCTCCAGAGAGGCCTCAGTAGCTGACTCGGCAAAATAAGAAATTATTCTGACAAGGTGCACTACTCTACGAAGCTCAAAAAGTAGCTACGGCGGGAGTGATGCGCCAACCTTTGACAGCCTCCCATCGAACTACTTAGAACCTTGGGCTTATGAATAAAGAATTCGCAATATCATCGGAGCAAAGCCTTACTACAGTTTCTCCTGTGACAGTGGAAGACGATGACTTTAATCCTTTTAATAGTTCAATGAAAAGGAAATACAGAGTTATTTGCAGCACGGACCACCCCTTGTCCCACATCAAAATATCCACACTACTAGTGATGCTGTTATCCTCCTCCCTGCTTCTCCCCTCTATTATTTGGTAAATGCTTAACGATTATAATTTATTTTATAGAGCTAGTCCTAAGCATAAGAATAACTAATATATATACACACTAGAAAATTGCATAAGAAAGGTCAATTTCTATCATGTGCGACGTGGTTTTCGATTGTGTGACGCTTAATATCACGGGGTAGAAGCCAAGGAAATTGTCACTAAGGAAACTTGTCATCAAGGAAATTTCCCACCAACAAGAGCTTTACACTCAAAACATACACTAAAAAAATTATTTGTCCTACTTCTATCATTAAGGCCTCGGAGAATAAGTGCGTTCCTCATCATATCTACCCTTTTGCTTCGTCTTAAAGTCACCGATGTCCGTACAATTTCCTATAACGCTCACATATTGGACAAGAGTTAGGCACACCGATAGCTCGTACAGACGCAGTCCCAGTGGACGCGGGCTCGCGTCTCTCGTAGGGGACCTCCCAGCGAAATAGAAAGCGACCCCACCCCACCAACTTACAAAAATAGCTCATGTCAGCGATAATTTTGGAATACCCAAATCAAGATGCAGATTCCATCTTTCTTTCAGGAACGTTAGAATTTAGAAGCATTTACTATACTTGACCCTAGCCAAACTGTGGACTTTCTTCTCTATTTCGAAATGGCAATTTTAGACAAGTCCCCACCTAAACATTATTGGAGTAGGTGTTCAAAACCGTCACCGCAAAGCTCAGTGACTTAAAGCTTAAACCCTCCGGGAACCCCCCTCTGAAAAATCTGCGGCTGATCATACATCTTGCTAACTTTCCTAAACTCCTCTCGATTCGTCTCTCCAACTCCCGCATACACATCCTGCCACAGTGCCGCATAATTCATGAACACGAAATCATCCTCGGCCTCCAATTCATTCGCCTGCACACCAGCCTCCTCTATTAGAAACCTTATTGCCTCATCTATAGTCTCGTCATCAGCGTCGTAGGTCCACGACAAGGTCAAACCGATCAGAACTCTCTCGCCATCGTCGACGTCTAGACCGAGGAAATTGCCACCAGTTGCGGCGGCTCTGGACGTGATAAATTGGCCAAAGGGTTGCATGCTGACGATAAACTGTAGCCCGGGGACGGAGCGGACACTATCCATAGTGGCGGTCGCGAGGTCCGAGAAACGTTGTAGCATTTCTACGTTGTTGGCGTATGTGGCGGTGGCAAAGGCCTTGCGAATTGTACCGCCGTCCGGCTTCGACTCGAGCTCGATGGTGAAGTTTTTTAGAGTGTCGATGCGGAAGGTTTTCTGCGTCTGCAATGGGCTGAAGTCGCCGAAGACAGTCTCCGGAGGTGCTTCATGCTTCGTGTAGTGCTGGTGCGTCATGACGATTGTTGTATTGACATACATGCCGTATAAAAGCGTCAGCTGCGAATACGGGTCATAACCGTCGTCATGGGCAAAATGTGAGAAATATGAGATGAGAGTGGGGAGTGAGGACGCATTGTAGAAAGCCATGCCGCCCCAGAAAGGGCCTTGGGAAATCGCACGGAGATCAAACCGCGTGACGACCCCGAAGTTGTTAGAGCCGCCTTTAAGGGCTTTGTAGAGGTCGGGATGGGAGCTCGCGTTCGCATTGACGATGGAGCCGTCGGAGAGGACAACCTGAGTTTAATTAGCATCTGCAGAAACATCTACGGCGTGTGATTGAGCTGAATTACCTCGTAATTGATAACGTTGTCGCAGGGCATACCATATCTGGGAGAAAAGAATGACATACCTCCTAGCCTATTATTTAGAAACCAAACGAGCAAAGGTCAATGCCGGGAGAATGCTTACCGCTCAATAACAGGCCTCCGACGCCAACAGTTCGTGAGCGACCACCAACGACAGTCAAGTTCATAGGGTCCAATAGCGTATACACATCCTCCCACCTATTTCCCGGACCGACGGCCACTGTAGCGCCATCACAACTCAGCTCCACCACATTTAAATTCGATAGATCGATCGTGACTCCATCATCAATATTATTGATGCCCCCAGCGGGTGTATGACTAACCTAACCGTGAGAATCCAGCAATCTATTTCCAATGAATTGCAACTCACCCGCCACTACGAATAGCGAACTCGCAATAGCCCAACCCCTTTTCGAATCCACTACTCAGGATTCGAACTGCCGTCGAGACCTCGGCCGCTGTTGAAGGAAGAACGACGCAGGCTGGCCTCTGCTCTTGCGCTTGGGCGGACCAGTAGGGTTCTATGGCTGCTGTGATATTGTCGGTACCGCGGACGAGAACCTTCTCAGAAAGCTGCGCTTGGAGGGCCGCACACTATGGAAATATGGTTTAGGTAAAGTCTTGTACGGTTGGACGTGGGATTTGGCATTGGCAGTAGGTGAACATACACAGTTGCTTTGATTTTGCCTATCAGGCAGAGCAAGTGCCTGAGCGACGAAGAACGCGAGCGGTATATTGTGTAAGTTGATCATTATAGACCGTTCTAACGCTGATTGCTGCAATTTAGGTCGGTAAGATAGATGCAAAGAGGTGTTGTATCCAAAGTGCTACGTCGAGAGATTGTATAGAGCTGCAGAACCTATTCATCTTTATAGACTGCCCCCCAAGCGCTGAGAGTGAGGCTTTTGCCTCGTGTACGGTGGCAGAGTTCAACTTCACATTCGCAATATCCATGACTTGATCGTTGTCAAGGAAAGGGGAAGCTGTGGCATCTCTCCGAAGATCACGAATGTAGTACTATACGTACCTCACTAACGAATACGAGTTAACAAACCCCTGATCTCCCTTCCCCCTGCCTACCCATCAGACCGCCAAATTCACATCCTAAGGTGGTGGTGCATGTGAGCGTTACGCGGATGCTTGGCACTTCTTATTCGAAAATTAATGCGGTACTAAACTCGGCACTTTCTATCTACTGGTACCTACGTAGTATTTTGGAAGTAAGGATAAATGCTTGAGGATTTTGGTGGTTCGACTAAGGGGTTTAAACCCTCACACTGGTGCGTCTATTTTTCCTTCCTGCTAAGTAGCAAAGGGTCATTACGAAGCAAGGCATGAATACGTAATAATGAATGATCATGACCTTGGACTGGGGTCGGACTCGGTACGGATTAGTTCGTTTTCGGTCCGAACCAGACCAAACTCTAAAAGGCCACGCATTAATTAAGCGCACTCATACTAATGTCCTTGGATTTCAAACTCAATATCCGGATGTCATCTATTGCTATAGAACAAATATTTTCAACAATTAGGGCATACGAAAGCGACGCGCAAAAATATCTATTGTGGAGGGGCAAGACCGAGCTGCAAGATGTATCCCGGAATAGCGCAAAGAAAAAAGATACCTAAAATATCGATCATAATATTACAGCTGTCACATTACAGGAGGCACTAGAATCTGTAACGAAAGGCAAAAAAGTTCTTCATTGTATTCTTGCAAGGTATTCTACCACTTGGAACATGTGCTTTAAGCCCTCTGGTCCTCAGCCCACGATTAAAGTGTACTTAGGGATAGGAGAGTAAGTCTCGGTATCTCACAGTTTGTGAACCGGTTCTACTGTATTTCGAGGGATTTGGGGTCAAGGGATTTGCGGCCAAGAACTGCCAAAACTCTAAAAAAAAAAGGTCGCGCTTGTCACGAACTCAGTTTCTGTGTTGTACCAGCGGGCCGCTGGCACAACATAGATAATTGCACAAGGGAACAAATTGCACCAGGAGGGAACGAGTACCAGCTGCTGTCAGGAACAGGGTGGAATGCTTGTTGCTTGTTATAGGCGCAAAAATTGCCCTGCGCCTGGGGGCTCTCCCCTGAAGTATGGAATGAAGCGAACAGTCACTGATAGGAAAGAAATCTCGAGGGATACAAAATAGGGCTACAGTGGTAGTTCGGAAATCCATAATCACAGTGAGCTCAGAGAGCCGATTTTCTCTCGCTGCTCCAAAAAATCAGTTATATAACAACCTTCGTTCCAAGAACCAGGACAAGTCTTCATCTCACGAACGAACAACCCATAATAATCATGAGTGAGGAAGCTGCCCATCCAACCCATCTTGATGATGTTTTAAAGAAGCATCCAAGTGCTCCTTATCCAGACATTTAGTACATATTGCCCATGTTTTCTTCATCTGGGTCTAGAAAAGGAAAAAATGAACTGGAGCTGACTTAGGACAATGACGAAGCTACGAGCCGGGGAAATCTTCACACGGTCTCCTATATGATCCCTTCAAGAGTATCGTCATTCCTAGACCCAATGGATGGATCGGCACAACGTCCGTCGACGGACAAGACAACTTAGCTCCGTTTAGCCAATTCACCAATGTTGCGTTTGACTCACCTACAATTCTGTGAGTAGCTTTTTGTCGATCGGCAAACTCTTTTGAAGAGTTCTACTAATGATTTTTGTATCTCGTAGCTTCATCGGCCATGGGTCTTATTATAAAAATCAGAGGAAGGACTCTGTCGCTAACGCCCGCGAGACTGGGGAATTCGTCTGGAATTTGGCAACATGAGCGTCCTTTTCATTGAACCACCAAGTCAACAGAGTTGATGACTTTTCGGTAGGTATGAGCTCAGGGAAAAGATGAACGAGAGTGCTATGGAGACTGGGGAAGACGAATTCCCTTTGGCCAAGGTCACGAAAAGCCCTTCAAGAATCGTTCGTCCCACACGCGTTGCAGAATCTCCTATCCACTATGAATGCAAGACATGGAGCGTAATTCAGGCGCCAGGAAATTCTTGTATCGGATGTTCTGATATCGTTATTGGGCGTGTTGTAGCCGTCCATATCAAAGGAGAGGTTATTACAGGAAATGGCCTTATTGATGTGTTGAAAGCAAGGCTGCTAGCTAGGCTTGGCTATCACCAGTATACGAGTATCGAGAGCGTTTTTGAGATGGTTGTGCCGTTGATGCCAGATGACACAATCGGCGCTGCTGTGCTTGGAGGAGACAAAGCAAAGGTGTCAGAAGAGATGGCAAAAAGGAAGAAAACTTGGTTTGGTACAGTATTTAAGGGAGCCTAACCGTTTGGATTTCCTTGTTGAAATTGTTCAACTTTAGTCTTTTGATTACTGTAGATTGCCGTTGGACATATTACTAATGGACTTAGTGTTCTTGAAATCTCTAAGCTTAAATTGAATTTGATTTCTCTTTAAACTCTTGGGCTTCTGCCAAGATATTCTTTATGTCTTATATGCTCTACTTACTATGATAGTAAAATAAGTGTTTGTGTTTAGCGGAGGCTCCTCTTGCGTGAAGGGGACCTTACTAGCAGCAACTCATCAGCGCGTATGTTTCTAAGGGGATAAATTACGAATCTCTACCTGTAGTAAATATACGGCTATATTCACAGGTGCAAGCGAGAAGGAATCGGAAGCCCTTAAGTTACTCAGAGAAGCGGAAAAGATTCTGTAAAAATCACCTAGATAAGTCATTGTAAACATTCACACAATACTTCTCCCATATTTGATCCGATCCATGGTGGTCCTGATACGAAATCTTGGCAGACGTCGGGTCGCCTCCTTATTGATAACTTTCGGGCAGATGAAACGTTGATCTCCGAATTTGAAAGCCAGCTGGAAATTTTGCCCACCCACTTGTCTCATGACTAGATATTTCTAGAATTAGAAGTCTTGAAGTGCTATTACTACGTGGGAGTTATTTTCTCCCTGACCATGTCCAAATTCGCAGGTGTTCCAACTCGTTTATCATTCAACAAAATCAGTAAGTAGCTACTCTCCCAAAGAAAAATCCCACTTGCTGATATTCCTAGTATCCCAACAAATGTCATCTAACTCATACGACATACTTCCTCGTGTGGAGGACACGGATGAGGATGAACCCATCATGGAGAAACCATCGTTTCTCGGAAGTCGAAACTCATACAATGGCCGGTTCATGCGAAAAGTATGGGAAGATTGCCTTGACACCCTAAGATCTCTTATCATCAGTGGATCACTTGTTGCGGTTGTAATGATCATAACAATAATTACAAGCTTCATGACGCATACACCTGGTGCCTACGTCAAGATGCTCTTGCTTTCACAAAAGAACTGTTAAACAACTTGTTCAATTGCACTGATAAAATGGCTGGGTTTGGGAACAATATTGATCGATTAGGATTATGGAGTTGCTTGCATGCAGAGAGAGAAGATATATGCCTCAGCTAGCTGACTTGGCCTAGAAAAGCAATTATATTCCAACAAGAACACTCCACGCCCGGACTTCAAAGATCCATTTGGTGGCCCTATTGAGCTAGCCGGCACGTATCGCTGTGGGAGCTACCCATCTGAAGCCAGAGCCCTTGGTTGCATCTTTGACGTCATGAACTATGGTTGGACTGCATTCGAATGTTACTGTGAAGATCTTGCCGAAGAAGCTATTAACAAGGGCCCATGGAAGTGTGGACGGAGCTGGCCTACCACCTCGAGCACTGCAAGTATATGCAGCGTCTATTGGCGCGCACAATGGCGGATGACAAGACCACAGTGTCGCAGGAGCTGGCCCAGAGAAATCACACAAAACACTGTCATGACTTGATCGAGTACAACACAAAGGATCCAGCTTTAGTGAATACGTGGGCAATGACACTGTATAATCCTTGCGTGCGACTCTCGCAAATCCCATAAGATGATTAGATGATAGGTGAGAAAGGGGAGAGGTCAAAGTGGAATGTTCAGATATGAGAAAGGAGGGGAGTTTGAAATTACGTCGAGTGGAATCCTGATTTACGAGTCTTCTGGGTCATGAGCTAAAGGACCATGAAATGTACACACTGTTTACGGTTCATGTGAGTGGAGGGGGTTGGTTCAATTGGGCGTTTCGTTCGATTTCACTGCTTTCTACATTAAATCAAATCCAATATGAGAGGGCATTCCTAGTAATTGACTTCGTAAATAAATGCAAGACTCATGTCTGTACCTTCAGCTGCCAATCGTACTATTTTCCCCCTAAACTCCTGAAATTGCCCATGGTCGACCATTTTATAGATTTTAGACAATTTAATAACGAATTGTTCTTGTTTATTGGGTAGTTTAATCTCTTCAACTCTCCTAAAGACAGCTTTTATTATAGATGGTGAGTAGCTAGGGTGCAGGGAATCGAAGGCGAAAAGGGTGCAAAATCTGGCAACCTAGGGGATAATTCGCCACAGGAAATCCTTCGATTGCCCAGACCATCAATTCTCTCTGGGTAATCACTGGCTGAACGACTCACCCTGATGTTTTAGTCACTGACCAAGACCTGCAAAGAGGAAGGCGAATGGCAGCCATTTTCAATTGCGGCAGTTGCTTGAGATTAACATGCAATCGTAAGTTTTCCCCAACACAAACCAAGTATATCTCGTGACTGATCGCATTGAATGAAGTTATCAAAGACTAAATTCCGCCTGTATGGAAGATTCCTTGTTGAAAAAGAGCATCGACACCGCACACGACGATGCAAGTGACTTCGAAGCGCATTCACACCATAGTAAAAGAAATTCCTACAGGATATGGCAGATCCCGGGAGTAATTATGGTCGGATTACTAGCCATTATCGGCTTGGTTACGGTTGTTCAAACGATTCAACATCATCATTTCAACCCAGGCTCCATAAACCCATACAAAAGTATGACTTCAGAGTATTATTGTGGATCCACGGTCGAGGACGCTTTGGCCATGGGCTGCAAATTTGATGTGGGTGCCGAAACAGACCCCCTTAAAAATAGTTCCACATCATGTCATGAGCAATTGCTCACGGCTACGGACAATGGACGTCATTTAAGAAGAGAAATTTGTAGCCTCCCTTTTTTCTTTTTACAAATTCGCTTCTGGTCTAGGTTCACAACCTGAATTCCTCTTTACCAACTCGACCCTTTTTCGGTACGGAGATGGCACTATTTCTCATTGTTTCGCGACTAGACTTCTCAACCACTTTAAAAGGTCCAGTCCAAGCTGAAAGTGGTTTGAAAAATAAGCACCCCGTGAGATGAAACTAGTCAGAAGCGTTACGGACATGGCTATGAGTGTGGAAATAAATGGTGGGTAAGTTCGATATACCTCCACGACTTCTGTCAAAATTCCATATATATCTAATGACAGCTAAACAGTGTCAAATACTAACAATATTTGGAGTTGAATACCATAAATCTCTTATTCAACCTTCATTCTGCAAAGAATCGAACCATTTGAATCTGAAGCCCTTTCTTAACCCCTTCATCCCAGCCAACATAAACTCATCCCCTCGTCGCAAATCAGACATACTTGCAAGTCACACCCGAAGAGCCGCTAAGAGAGCAATCTGTAAGAACAGTACTACTCTGCTTAATATCAAGAATACTAGCCCCAGTCACACCCACAGTAGTTCCGCTCTTCACAGCCGAAGCCCCAGTAAATGAAACGGTGCCGAAATTAGCGAAGGTGACCATGGATCCGCCAGATTCAAAATCTTCAACGATCCATTCGGCGTTGTACTCGCAGAGTGATCCGAGGCTTGCTTCGTTGCTGAAGGTGTGGGTGACCGTTTGCCCGGTCGAGGTGTTCTTGATAACTGCAGTTCCTCCGCTTTTGGAGCTGGCGGTCACGGTGACAGTCACGACATTTCCGGCTGCCAATGAGATGCCACTATTAATAGTTAATTTTGGTAAAGCACCTGAGGTGTACGGAATCATACCTAAAGTCATAAGCGTAATCTGGATACCTTTGACACCGTTAGTGCAAGTTCAAATCTAGAAGACAAGATGTAGAATCGAAAAGCATGTAAGGAGGATTAAGAGAAACTACGTGAACTCACCATTCATACCAGGCGTCGTATGTAGTTTTCGACCCTGATCTCGTCCAATCGATGCCGGTTTGGAGAATAGCGGTACCACATGTGTCTCCGTCTATGCCTACCCAGGCAGATCCACTCCCAGCGGTGGTGGGAGAAGGGACAGTGAAAGTGCCAGTCACTGATGTATAACCAGTTCCAATAAGGACGGCGCCTGCCCAGTTGGTTGAGTATTCGACGTGGGAGTTGTTCGTTACACCTAAGGCAGTTATTCCATCGACTGGATTCATGGGCTTGCTTTGCCTTGCTGCTCGTGCACGTCTCATGGCTGTTCCCGGTGCGGCAGCGGCTGTTCCCGCAAGGAGAAGGGCATTGGCCAGAGTAGTGAACTTCATTTTGATAGAGGGGATGATTGCAAAGTGAGAGTAGAGAATTTGGCTGTAGATGAAGTCTGGAGTTGAGGTTGCAGATAACAAGAGAGATGTAGGACAGAAAGCTGGTTAATATACAAATATCAACACTGGCAGTAAAGCATGTTTGTTTTCCGTCTAAAATACCTTCCTAAACCGTTTAGGATGTTGTTATCTTGAAGATTGTTGATGGACACATGGACAGTCAATTGAGCCATGGCAAAAGCCATGAATGCCAAAGCAACTGTCACATACCGGCCATGTTATCAACCCCACCTTCTCCTTCTATCATTTAGGGTTATAGATGCCATGAAATAGAATATAGATGTAGCGGAGGTTCTCACAAAATGGAATGATCTGCAACTCTAGAACACTATTGAGGACCGATTGGACATTGACGAGAGAGTAAACGCGTGTCCAGAGCAAACTATGGTCTTGTACCTTCCTCATTACGGAGGAGGCACGAATGCCACAGCTGTTAGTTCAATACTTTGCTTAGTGGGGTTGAGTATTTCAGGGCTTGATCATTGGTGGATGATGTTGAGATGGTGAGAAAGATCACGGTGGTTGATGGAGGTACTGCGACGGTCATTTCTTCTGATACCTGAGAAGCAAACAGAGGTTCGCGCACATGTTTACACTTTTAATTGGCGGGTCGAGAGGCCAGACATCGGATTTTTAATTCAGATAGGCAGGTGGTGTTCCTGGCAATGCTTATCAGCAGACAAGCTTTGCAAAGGTTGTCGGCCCCGCAGATTCAGGGGTGGGGGTAAACCCTGAAATCCTGGACAAAACTTGGCAGGTGCTTGTTTTTCTTGCGCAATCACGGGAAAGATAGCACCAGATTTTAGTTATCTTTTCATATTAATAGAAACACCTACCTAACACAGACACCGCGGGGTTTTAGGTATTAGAACAAGAAGGGATAATAGTATTTAGAATAAAATAAGGCAGTTAATTATAATAAGGGATTACAATTTAGCATTAAACCTTTTGTTATACAGAATGCCACGTGATAACCATGTGCTTGCACGTGCGCTGGTGTGCTCCCTACGCTTATTCAGCGTGCTCCTGTATATAAGGCCTTCTGGCACTCCTACCTTACTCTCTTAGAATCAGACTGCTTTCTTACACTTCACTTGACATCAGAGCACGGAATATACGACAGTTATGAGCCCGGCTTGCGCTTAATATCAAGCACCTCCCGTATATACGCACGACGCTCGTCTTTGATTTTAAGAAGCTGTTCTCGCCACCATACAAAATCCGCCTACGCCACAAACATCCTTCCGACAGAATGGACACCACAAATGCACAAGTTTTCCTTAGGGACTCCACAAGCTTCCCTGCCTGGGTTCTCTAGCTCCAGCTTAATTGCACCTTTCGGAACGTTTGGCATATAGTTAATCCAGCTGCTCCTAACGCTCCGTACGTCACTTCTCAAGAGTCTCTCCCTCCTCCTACAATCGACACCCTCATCGCCAAGCTTGACGCCCATCAAGAGGAAGCTCTTGTACAATAGGAGGAAGAACTTGAGTAGAGCGGACCCCTAGGTCTATAGACACTCCAGCTGTATTCGTAGACGTCAAGAAGGAGCATGCCGCTTGCTGTAAGGAATTCGCCCTTCTACAGAACACCTGGTCTCTGAGGAGTACGCGCTACCAGCAAATTTGGGACTGGATTCGTACAACGGTTGACCAAGCGCTCCTGGCACCGCACCTTGAGAAGCTCGCACACTCGCCTGTGCCTGTGCTCTTGCTTTAGGCCATTGTGCGCTCTCTACAGAAGGAACTAGCACCCTCAGAAGACCATGCTATTGAACGTGTTAGGCAAGAATACCATACTGTGCTTCAACACGCGCGTTAGGGCAGGATATCTCCTGCTTGCGGGCATTGCGACTGGTATATAGCCTACCAGAAGGCACTCACGAGCAACCTCCCTAAGGTACAGGGCTTACTTGCTGTCACCGACTTCCTAGAGGCAATAGTCACAAAACTCGCTCTAGAATAGGGTCGTCAGCAGCTTACTATGTTCGTCGCTGCAAGGGAGCTTTATATACCCCTTCGCACACTTGATAAGTATACAAAGGTGTTCTTTTCCCTTGTGGAGCATGACAGTTTCAAAAGCCAAGATGACCAGGTGATCTTTGCCGCTCTAGGCGGACGCTCGGACTCTCTATTCTCTTGTCCCTGTAAAAACACACGACAGGAGAAGCACTCCTGGAGGCCATCTGAGTGCTCTGTGTTAGAGCTACGAAGGACTTTGTGCGCACCTTATATCTAAGGGGTAGAAGCTCCCTAGGCCACAAGGCATAAGGGGCGTAAAATACCCTGGAAGTCTTAAGGCCTAAACATGGCAGGACAATTTTACTTGACAGACATACTAGATCTTGTCATAGTGTGTTCTTCAGGCGATAACACGCTTTTACACTTCCCTGGTGCAGAGGCCCTGTGCTCTCTCTCCTGCGGAGAGATGGAAATACGTACTATGGCGGTATCTTGAGTAAACTTGCTTCTGCTCATATGACTTATAGTATGCCACACTCTCCTAAGTACCTTAATCCAATCTTGTGTGACGGCTGGGCTGGTTAAGGGCTCTTTTAGTTTCTAGGTCATGTTGCCAACGACGGTTGGGGCTGACCAGGGACAGGCACGACCTATGGGTCCATGGCGAGCGCGACGGCTGCCCCCTAACCCCTGAGTGGAATACCTCTTGCTCAAGTACGAGCTTTACATTCATTTGGATAATGCTCCTTTGTAGTTCTAAGCGTTTTGGTTGTGAGGATCAGTTGTGCTTTTTAAGTGTCGGTTGTACAACTAGGGGGTGCGTTATAGAGAATGCCACGTGATAACCCACCCCTTATGCCGGGTTACTCTCTTGGTGAGAGTGCAGAATCTTAGCAAGCTGATTGGTCTGAGCGACCCTGGTCTAGCGCCGTTCTAGTAAGAGTACATCTAGTAAGAGTGCACTTTTCCTATAACCTTTCTTATTACTTCTATAATCCTCTCTTTTGCACTATATTTATCTATAATCCTATTCACAAGATAGTCGTGTGCTAGGCCTGCAGGTTAAGCATTATTCCCGGACTACGGAGCCAAGAGAGGCACTTATAGGCAAAGCCACACCGACTTTCTAGTGATATACTCAACACGACAGTCTAGCTGTTAAGCAGCTATAACCTGAGGACCGTCAAAGAGCTAAGAGAGCATAGGCTGCGGCCAGAAGACAATTATAGGCTGATCAAACACTTTGCTAGCTATAAGGGCTTCTATTGCCTATAGCCAGAATGCCAGTATTGCACCCGCCACCCCCGGAAAATGAAGGAGCATGTGGCTTCTATTTATAAGATAAAAGCAATAGAGCATAAGAAAAGTCTATTGTAGAGGCATACAAGCTTTAATCCTAACACCTTGCCTAGCAAAATCAGAGCCCACCAGAAGCAAAGGCCGTCATATGACCGGCACCGCCGCTTTTCTGTAGAAGGATTCAACAATATGGCATTGCAAAGCTTCAAATATAATGTCCTTATGGGTGGCGTGTGCCAAAAGCGCAAGTACTGCGTTACAAAGGAAAAGTACCTGGCCATTGTCCCGCCAGGCACGAAGCAGGATGACATGATCTATATCATTCATGGCGCGCAGACACCGCTCATTCTGCGCCGCATTTACAACAATGATAGGGAGGACAAAACCAAGACTGACGTATATGCATTCGTCGGAGAATGATATGTCCACGGTATAATGAAGGGAGAGATACTAGATGCTGGAAATGAATTTGATCGGTTTGACATTCAGTGATGATGCAAAAAGCTGTCATTGAATCAAGCAACCTAAGTCTGCGGGAAAAGAACAAAGCGGAGCAACGAAAGAAGTATAGGAATTACGAATCTAGACAATAGAGCTACAATACTGCGTGTGACTGTTAGAAGCTATTTACTTCTGCAAGCTCGAGGCAAAGATACGTACTTGTATATTTTACGCTGGACCTCCGCCTCTTCGAGGACCCAAAGGGTCTTATATTATCGGATCTTATATTGTGAGAGGTAATCGGAATTGTCTACCACTTATGTTGAATTGAGCACCTCGAGAGTGCTGTTAAAAACTAATAGTCGGGTCAGTGCTTAGGCTCTGGGGTGTAAATTCGAGAATCTCACGAAGAAAATCTACTCGTAGCTGATTAGTGTTTACGAAAAAATCGGCGCCGATGCGACGATGATAATGCCCCATGACCCCGAGTGATCCAGAGACGCGTGCTAGGTGTGGTGTTGTCACGGAGGTAGAAGTCGAGACCTTATTACCTGATCGGGCGTGTCTCGTGGAGGGGTCGCCGCTGGCCGCATCGAGGTTTACCTTTCAGTGACTTCCCGTCTTTGGTTTTACCCTGCTTATGTGGACAGTTGCATTATTCATCACCAACGCTCCCCAATGGCTAGTCGTGAGCAAGACGTCTCCCCCGAGGGCTCTGCAAAGGCTAAGAATCGGGGCGGCCGGCGGGGGAAATTCGCCACTGCCCGAGAAGCCCAGGAACAGGAAGTCGAGGGCAGAAGCAGAAGCGCCGTCAACCGCAGCAACCACGGGACTCGAAAAACAAGAGCACTCCAATTCATACCATACCAACCTCCGTCAGCAAAGCCGAATAGCAATTTGTTTACCCAGACCGTCAGACACAACTAGATCCGCAAACATCCTTAGCAAAGACTCCCCCTCTCCCTTCCTCTTCAGCAACAGACAATACAAGACGCCGAATCCACTACTTGACATGGCAGCCCAATCTTGGCAGATCTCGAGCATATAGCGGGGATGGGTCTCAGAGTGCAAACATGTCAGAATAATTGCTTATTTTGCTGAGTCAGCTACTGAGGCATATAACCCCTCTCTCTGAAGCACTTGAATTCTACACCTTTATCCATCCATATCGTTCCCAAACCCAGCCATTTTATCTGTGCAATTGAACAGTTACTCTAACAAAACATCCTCCATATCCTCCTGGGAATGAGAGCATTTTACCTCCGGCTGATACCATCGAGGTTGCAACGTCAGGGCTGTGGTTGAGACCGGAATCAGTATTTTCAGGCCGCTACGGCCGAGCGACCGCACCACTGCTATTACCTAGTCTCTGCGCGGTCTTTGAGGATGATCTATGGCATGATGACGATTCAGATGGACTTGAGCAGTCACCTATCCTGTCCAACTCCTTTGAACATAACTGATGGCGCGAAGTCAACTCGGAGGAACATTATTCATACGAACCTGAGGATGACATGATTTCAATTGGGGACACTAACTTAGGATTGTGATACGTTGTGGGCAGTTTTCTTCTTTTGAATTAGTTCGACTTCTATCTGAAGTGAGTTCCGCGTGATCGAGTCCCCTTTTTGAGACTCTCACTTATAGGAACTATGGACTTGTTTTCATACAAGAGATATTCTAGACGCGTCCTTATGTTGTTGGAGCTCAGCTCTGAAAAAAACCACACGTTTATCCACTGGTTTTGGTGGAGAAAGAGTTTGTGTCACATGAATTAAGTATGTGATTCCCTACTACACTATTATTATCTTTCCCCTATGACTTCTCAGTGGCTTTAATCCCTTTCACTACGTTCTCAGAGCACTCGACCATGAGTTCGTAGATAGTAAGACAGATCCGCACCCTCAGCATCTCTCCAATCTGTCCCATTGCCAAAAAACTTGAAACGATTCGGACTGTTATACTTGATCTCAAAATCCTCTCCTCGTTGTGTGCTCATCATGTCCTTGAAATGCATGGGACTTCCCGCCCACATAGCCGTCACTGGGCCGTCAACTTTGTTGTTCTTGTACCATGAGCGACAATGCGAGGTGTACACAGTGCGCTTTAGGTATTCCTGTGTGTAGACATTGAAGTCGTCAACAGCTTCCTGCTTCGGGTCGATAGAATGAATATTTTCGCGAGCAATCTTGTCTGCCCACTTAACAGCATACATCCCAGCCCACTCCATTTGCGGGATAAGACTCCCATTTCCAACAGCTGTATCCAGTCAGCCAATATTCCTTCCAGTAAAAGATCACACTTACGTGAGTTGGGCCCCAAGATAAAGAAGAAATTGGGAAAATTCCTTGCACACACACTGAAATATGACTGCGGGTCCTCGGCCCATTCTTCCTGAAGAAGCTTTCCATTCCTTCCATTCACAGGCCACTGTTTTGCAAAGGAAACATCAAATCCGGTCGCGCAAATGATTGCATCCACTTGGTGATGCTTACCCTCAGCGTCGACAATCCCGTCTGCAGTGATCTCCGCCGCTGCGGAGAACACCGGAGTGACATTCTTCTTTTGGAGTGCTTCAAGATATCCATCACCAGGACTCAGTCGGCGGCAACCAAATGACCAAGACGGAATAAGCTTTTCAGCCATCTCTGCGTTTCCATTTAGTCTATCCGTCATGATCTGGCGAGGCTGTTGTGAGAAGAACTCGTGCTCAGGCGTTCCATATTCCAACCCGCGATACAGCTTGTTGAAGTCATGTTCGATTTTCTTCCGGTAGGCGAGTAATTTCTCGGGATCCTGGAACTCCTTTCTTTGCTCTGTAGAGTATGCGAAGTTCTTTCCGTCTATAGTATGATCTGCGGCGAAGTTGGAGCTGATCCATGTGGCGACCTGATGAACGTCGTCATGCGTTTGACAATAGGCTGTAGACTGGGCACAATCTGGATGGCAGAAGAGCCGTTTCCAATCACAGCCACTGTCTTGTTCGTGTAATCGTAACTGTGGTCCCATACTGCAGAGTGGCACAAGTGGCCTTTGAAATTTTTCAGGCCGGGAATGGCAGGCCAATGCCAATTACTTGTCCTTCATTAGTATGCAAATGTCTTTTGGGGAGGTATTCATACTTGAGCACTCCAGAAGCATTAATCACAACTTCGGCTTCATCTTCGACAATCGTACCATTCAGGTCCACCTTCACATGCCATTTCCCCTTATCCTCCATCCACGTCGCCTCGGTTACTTTAGCATTGAACTTGATGTTCTTTTCCAAATCATATTCCTTAGCGATTCTCTTGATATGCTGGCGGATCTCCCCACCTTGGGCATAGAAATGTGACCAGTCTGGGCAGAATATTAGCATAAGTTTAGGATTGCTAGCGAGCCTTCTGGTACAAACCCGGGTTCGGCCCCCAAGTGAAGGTGTAAATGTGTGCCGGCACATCGCATGCTACACCCGGATACTGATTTTCATACCAAGTTCCCCCCACTCTGGGTTCTTTTCGTATACAACATGATCGACATAAGCTTCCATCTTGTAGTCATGTTGGATCTAGCTTTGTTAATGCCATGCAACTACAAGTCTTTGGGTGGAAAGGATTACCTTGTGTGCTGCCATGAGTCCGGAGAAGCCGGCTCCGATGATAATAATGCGTATTTTGCGCGGTGTGTAGAGAGGCTCTTCGTGCACAGGGATCCAGTTTGCTGGCTTAGGTAGGGTGTCTCTGCCCGGACCGCCTTGGTTGTGGACCCATTCTGATGGTGTTGTGGCTTTCAAGCCGTTGGCATGGCCGTTCTGCATGAAAGTCTTTTCAAGAAGATGTGGGGTATGCGCGTTGGCAGTATCGCCGCCGTGGGCATGAATTCCATTGAGGGTGGTAGTAGCAGTCATTTTCATCAATGATCATGTGAAACAGCATGCAAAACTCGAATACCCATTTCAACAACATCATTGAAGTCCGCTTTATAGCGAAAGTTTCAAGGCTTTCATGCACACCCATGGCGGCTTCATTCCGTCTGCCGTGACTGCAAAAATAATATCAGTCCGATCTTACTGAACGAGGGCGGGGGCGGAAAGACCAAACCAGAGTCTTTGGAGAGACTGCTCATTCAAACTGGCAAAAGGGGCCGTGTTTGGATGCATCAATTGTTCCGTCAATTGCGGAGATTCGGCGAACAGAGAAGTCTATGGGTGCGAGGTTGCGGGGTTGCGGGGTGAAATATGATCAATGTCTGGGGAAGGATCGGTTGATTGGCTGAAACTTGGCGAAGTGAAGCTTCCAAAGTGAACCTGATAATCTGGGGCCACTAATCTTATCACTAACCCTAACCATCTGGCAATCAATAAGTCAACTGAACCTATCACACCATCGCTGCTCATATTGTGTCAGAGCTGCAAAGTTGGATCCTGGAAGTTGTGCAATGTAGATAATGTGAAGGTGGTTCGCGGCAAAACATACTACGCTCACTTCAGTGGGGTTCACTGGATAAGTCTCAATATCACAGACGTCTTTTGAGCAATGCAATACATCACTGGATACAGCGACAGATAGAAGTTAAAGGTTCTTTCTCATCATGACTGTATGCACTAAAAGCAACCTTTCATGATGCTGGACAGCTCTTCTCCATGCCCAAAGACGTGATGCCGTTCATTCCCGCTCAGGCTGTGACTAGATCCCCCATTGCTTCAGTTGTCATGCCTGGAATATTGTTAGGAATGATTGGGTTTCTGAAATCTCCTATAGCTTCGAACCAGTTCATTAGTTCGGTACTCATCTGCATCCCCCCTGGCGTGAAATCTTCTGGTACATCCCAATCCTGGATATTCTGAGGTGCATTGGTAGTCAATAAACTCTCCGCTATCGATCCCGTCAACGGAGCATCATTTTCAGTCACGAGAACTCTGTTCTTCTGCAACCCCACCTGTGGGGCCAGCTTCTTGAGACTGCTGATAGATTTCCACAAGCGACTCGAAATGTAAGACTTGGTTGAGAAATCTTTCACAAGCTCGAGAGCCATGTAAAACTCATTTCTGCAGTGGCTGCTGAATCGGCTTGGGGCTTGCGCAACGGCAAGAAACAGAACTCCAAGAGCAGAGATGAGGAACCAGTTGAAAGTGACCTGCTGCAGTCGATAAATGTCAGATGTCTTGTTTAGGCCTGTAACAAATCGAATGGTATCCTTGGCTATCTCCACAGCCGAGTCTGACTCGACAGTATACTGATTTATATGCCACGTAGTATGCAACGTTGGCCGGTAGATCAGCAAACGCATCTGGTTTGCACGCAAGTAGAGGAGAGACTGGAGGCGTCGGATACCACGAGTGGGAGAGATGGCATCGATTCCATTCTCGGAGTCTAGTTTTAACAGCTTGGGAATAGAGCTTACCCACTGCACAAGTTGCCATTCAAGGTACGCCATCTCGTCTTTCTTTATCTCGTTCGTGTTGTTGAAGTGGGCCACAAACTTCCAAACTTTGGCTGCGATCTGGCTATAGCCTGCCATAACTCTGAGGTATGGAGTGCTTTCATCCTAGGATCTCATGAGAAGTATGAGGTTAGCACAGGAGTTTGAGACGTACTGGCTTCGGAAGAAGTGGGTCTATATCGATATCTTGCAAAGCAGCAGGCATTCCTGTACCTAGACTCCATCGTACATCAAGGATATAGATAGACCAGAAGAGTTTAATGGCTCTCTCTGGGCCAACTGCCGTAACCCAAGACTTGGATAGGGTCTCGTGTCTGTGCAAGCCCAATTCCAAGCTCATTCGCTCAATGATACCAACAAGTCTCCAGGCAAGCGTTTCTTCATCCATCTGAAAATGAAGAATGGACTATACAACAAGGTCAGAGCGAGTTTTTATTTTGGGATGAGATAACATACCACGAGCATAAGGAAGATCATTTCTTTGGGGCCAGGAGGTCCCCAAATATGATCCTCAGCAGCATGTTTCGCGCTGCTAAACAATCTTATGGCCAGTTCGCTACGACCACCTGCTTCAGCAGTCAATGCACAGGCAAATACCATCTTCAGAATATTGACGTCGTTATCATCTAGACCTTCCGCATGCCCACTGGCGGACTCCCGAGAAAACCTCAAGAGTGGAGCAGTTCTAACGCTGGCGTATAAAATGTCGACCTGATTGAGCATATGTTCTATCTCCAAAACTGGGTACATCATCCCCATCTCCTCGTCATATACATGGCACAACCTGAGCCCTTCTTCTTTGCCGATAACCCGCAGCGGATCTCTCGATTGTTGTGTTTCGACGCCGCGGCATGTCGATGGAGGCGAGGGCATAGGACTCGGCGCTTGTGTTACGTTAGGCTCATTAACAACGCCATCGACTTCTGATATCCCCCTCTGTTTGAGGCTGGACTTGGCGACGTCGAAGCTGAAGTTTGATGTTGTTGGTCCTCGAAAGGAATCACGCCTCGCGGATGTGGGACTCCAAATTCGGTCTGGAAACGGCGAGCCTGGCGGATGGTGGGTTGCAGATGGCAGTGTTTCGGCATTAAGAGCGACAAGAGTCTCGCTGAGTATTGAAATCTGCTGCTGGAGGGAAGTAATCTGGAGAGACAGGTGCTGCACGCTTCTCGAGGTCTTACCGTCAGTCACGTGTTCGTTTGCGGAATGTGAGGTGAGGTTACGCACTGGGTGCTCTGTTCGTTGCTGTTTCTCTCTGGAAAGTAGATGCACCCCAACGACTGTTTTCTGCACCGTTGACAAGGTGTTTGCCCATTGCATTTGACTTTGCGTCGTTTACATTCGTTACTATATATCCGCGTTAGCATTGTATTATATATAGGTGCGGTAAGGTTAGCATGCGCCCACGTTAACTCACCAGGCTTTCGCGATGTATCTGTTGCGGTTCCTCTTTGCAGCCCTGCCACTATCGTCTCCCCGGGTTAAAGATGTCGACTGTGTACCAACAGAGGCGAGTGCGCTGTCCTGCTGTCCTGGGGTGTCCATAGTGCTAGTCCATTGAACCAAGAGTCGGAGAGGTCCACGGTTCACGCCAGCTTCACGGATGCAATCGTGAACAAGGTATGATGATGGACTGTCCTGGAGCTATTAATTTGGTCGCGGAACGTCCCCGCAACCCTAGTTGAAGCCTGGCTATAGCGCAGGTGGCCAGAGTCGAGTCGTATTGAGGTGCTGAAAATTTGCTTCCGAGAAGTGTAAGTTGGACGTCGTACGGCTAGCGCAGTCCCCCACCCCCAACTACGAATTCATTTAAATCTGTGCGCCAATTCAGCGCCATCCAACCATGCTTCGCGAAAACAATGCTGATCTTCAATACAAAACAAAAGCGGAACTGAATGGGGCACTAGAACTTAAATTTGAACGTCTCGTCATCTCGCTCACTTCCTCATTGACCGGCTTAAAGCTAACAAGGCAGCCAGAGATATAGATGGGCGTCAGTTGCGTGACTTAAGTCTAACATACGGCCCAACTAACTATCTCTCTCGCTTGCGTTATTGACAAAGACGCAATAAATACAGAGAACAAAGAGAGAGCTCGGTTCTGGGCAGTAGTGTTGTTCCACCAAATCGCGGAGATTCGGAATTACAGAGCGTGCGGAATCCTGCCGGGACCTCCACAGAGCGGGGTATGTAGGGCGATCAGCCACGTCCAAGGAGTCGGTACCTTAGCGGGGTACTGAGGGCTCACCTCTATATCTACACGATAAAACCAAATGTCCCAGCAGTACAAGATATATCCTTCTCTCGCAGATTTCCCCTCAAATCTTCATCTCTCTTCTGTCGGAAATTCGGTATTTGTTCAATTCAAACACCGCATACCCTAGTGTCTTTCAAATTTCAAATTACCATTTTCGGCGCCATGGTCTCCCAAGCACAAGATGCGCTCAGGCGTAGTATGATCGGTCACGGCTCCTGGATGATCTTGTCGGCTCTAGTTGGAGGTCTTGGACTATGGTGTTACATCCTCGGAGGCTTCGAAATCATTCCCGGCTATATCCTCAAATTCGACCTTCCCGGGAGCGAGGCGGGCTGGGTTCGCTGTCACACTGGTCCTGTGGCCAACGGATTCATGGTTATCGTCACCGCACTGGGCATGCCCCACCTAGACCTCCCTGACTCGACTGCTGAATGGTTGGGCTGGATTGTTAGGATGGATGGGTGGTCGAATGTTGGGTTCTATTTCTTTGGGAATATCTCACCGAACCGTGGTCTTGCTTTTGGCACGAGTCGACTAGGGCCGTCTGACCTGTTCAGCGTTTTGGCCCTTGGTCCTGCTTACTTTTTTGGCGTTTTGGCAATGGGGGCTTTTGGCATGATTGGCTACTATGCATTATTTAGCCCACATAGCAAGGAGACAACAGATGCTAAAGGCAAAACACATTAATAAGCTTGCTTGGTGGTACATAGCTCAGGAATGGTTGGTTTATAAAGCTACTGTGCATAGGCAGCTGTTAAGAGCAGTTGTGCAACTGTTGTATAACTATTGCTCTAAGGCAGTTGTGAGAGGGCACTTTCTAAAAGGCAGTTTGATAATAGTAGTCAGTAGCAGTTTTGTGTAGTATATAGCAGCTTCTGAATAGCAGCTCCTATAGGGCAGATTTGGGGTCAAGTGCGCAAAAAGCAGATTTGCACTAAGGTCAGATTCGCGAACATCAAAATACGACTGCACCTACACCTGCAAAAAAAAAACTTGTCAGTGATTTTCCATTTGGCGGCCCGTGCTAATGGTGCCAACCACCTGCCAATGACCTGCCATTAGCATGCTAATAGCACCAATCTAAAACCATGATTTATTAATAAAACTAATCTAGAAAAAATTTATCTAAATTAAAATAACTTAGGAGGACAGGTCCAAGAGAGCTTAGTGACCGTTCTAGAAGTTGCCTTTATAAATTGTTAGTAGATGGTGTTATAAGAAGTTTAAATAGCTATAGTCACGCAACCGCCACCCGCTAACTACTATAGTGAAGAACTGCCGACGCGGACGAAGCTTTCAATGTAATGGAGTAGGTGTGAATTCAGGCTTTCACCAATTGGGCTTAAACTACTTAGTTTCCGATATCAAGATGTGCAAAATGAGTTTGTGAAGTAATCCCGGGGGGTGTATGGAGCTAAGCGTCGAGCACGTAACCATGAATAAACATAAATAAAGCAATTAGATAGTAGCATTTTGGAAAAGATCTACTTAATCAATTTGATAGGGAAATTGAATAGTCCAATTGGTGAAAGGTTCGCATTGATGAACACTGTCAGTTGGCGGGATTTTGTGCACGAAACAGCATTCGATTGATTAATTGAAGATAGAACTGCAGATGCTTTATATTAGCCATCTGAACGATAGGCAGCCATAGGCTCTAATACTAAAAGCTAGGTAGAAATGATACTGATGATAGATGAATCAATCATGTGACTCATACCAATCGACAGCCATCCTCACGGCGGCCAGCTTTCAGGGCATCCGCTCGACCCATTGCGTGCGCGAAGGCCCCGGCTCGAACGGATCGCCGAAATACTGGGTCTCGCGTGTCACCTTTCCATCGAGGAACTCCATGATGCTCACGGTATAAGACGGCCGCCCGTCGTAGGTTAGGACATATTCAGTGACCCAGAGGTTGCCTGCGCCGATTATCCGCCGCACTGTAAAACGTTTCCAGTTCGGCTGCGCAGTTCGAGACGCCTGAATCTCCTGCCGCCCACCGATGCGCTCACCTGATTGAGGATATTCGAGTACCGCGTCTTCTCGGTAAATCTGGTGCTCACTCTCGAAGTCGTTCGCATCGGAGGCAGCCCAGTGGCGCTCTAGAGCCGCTCGAATCTCTTGGTCTTCCATATCAGATCTCTTCGATCGTCGCCGTTGATGTGTTAAGGGGAGAGGGAAGAGGAGTCCAGGGTGAAGATAGTCAGATGAGAAGATGCGACGAGGGAAGAGGACAGGTTCTTATAGACGATGATGGAAAAGCGGGGTACGACTTCTTGACGGGTTCGAGGGATGAACACACTGACTGAACTACTGAGTGTCGTACAGTAAAGTTCGAAATCGGCGGTGGTGACGAACAATCAGTGTTTTTGCCGTTGTACTTCTGCCTTTGAAGTTTTAGCGTTAGCTAAAAGAGAGAAGGTTCTTCGAAGAGAGAGAGAGCGCAGAGGGTCCGGCCTTTTGTAGCCCTGTTCCGAACTGCGCTAGGACTTGCGCTAGGAGGTTGTGATAGTCCGACCTCCGGGCACTAGGGGTTTTTGATTTGTGCCTTCCTCTCACATGTGTCTCCAGACCTTTTGTTTTTTTATACCAGGGATGTGTTGAAGCCTTAGGCACCGATCCTCATCTCGTCTGTATATAAGGGAGCTCTGCTCCCCTTACTGATCAATCAACTTATGCTCTACCTAATTTTAACAGGTTATAAGCCCGGATTCCGCACAGGACTTGGTTTTAACTGGCTAAGTCCCTATCCTATCCTATCCATAATTAGACAACAAGTTTGGGGTCAAACTGGTTCATTTTCCCATACAACACATTAGTGTCGATTTGCCAAGGGGAGTCAAACTGGAAGGTTAAACTGGTCTGTTAGGGTTATGTCCAAATAAGCTTGGATGCAGCTCAAATTCAAGTATAAGTTAACCCAGGCATATGTGGCACCAACCCTGTTAAATGCATCATGCAGAGCCCATTATAGGGTTATTTATCAAGGGTTATATCCAGCGGATTGATTTTTGATGGGGGAGAGCAAGTACACAGGTCAGGTAAGCAGAATCCCCAGATTTCAGCATAAAGTAAGTATAAGAGCATAAATATATAAAATCAGAAATTATGATCAGCCATCATGCATGATTTTCAAGCCATGATTTAACACATGTCAAGCAAGAAGACATGTAAAGTAGGAGTAGAATTTGAAGTTATAATAGAAGAACCTAACATTATCCCTACTGGAATATGGATTGGCTGTTTTTCCGTCGGTTATGACATAACCCAGAGATTGTGGCACGTGCACGCGCGAGGGACGCGTCAGAAACCGCGTGGGTTCTGTAGTAGAAAACTATTTGACATCCATCTTGAATGTTATTTTATCAATTGGTTTGATATGGAACCCACCTCGGACCCCTTTCTTGTACGTCTCCGGCTTCATGTCGACCTAAAGGAGCAGGTGGTGATTTGCGAGGAGTGCGGCTATGCTCTCGCCGTTGACCGATCCCAGGCCACATCTTACCTTCGCGACAAGCACTATATTGATCAGCGAGACCGGAGAGGTCTGACAAAGCACCTGAATACTCAATACCCTCACGGGTTCCGCAATCCTGTGGAGATTCCTTTGCGGGCTGATGGCTCTGACGTTCACCCTTAACTTGCAGTATATAAAGGCCTTGCCTGCTGCAGCTATCGCACTGTCAATTATCACAAACTCACAAAGCATATCTCACAGAAGCACTTGGGTGGCCGCCAGGCTACGCGTTCGAGGATTGACAAGTTAATCTTTATGACGATGTCTATTTACAGACTTGGACCTATAGCGCCTCTTGGCGATACTGGATTGTTAAGAAGGACGGGAGCACGATTCGGCGGGTTGCTGGTCGAGGTGTGAGTGAACATATATAGAGTCGGCATACCAGCAAGAGCATGTATGGGCTAAGGAACAGGAGCGTACACACAGCACGAATACGGCCGCACTAACACTAGCCAGAACACGTCTGTAGATAGAGCGGACGCGATGGGAAATCACTTATTAGGGTTTCTGCTATGATATCTTACGGAGACTAACCAAGATGCCTTGGGACTCTCCGTAGGTGGATCAAGTTCTTGGGCTTGGTTTAAACCCCGCGGATCCAGAACTCGTAAGTCCGCAAGATAATAAGGCCAAGATTGCTCTCTTGATGGTGGCCGTAGATCATATGCTTGATCGTTGTGAGGAGACTATACAGCACACCGGCCGTACGATTCTCTGCTGGCTCTGGAGCACCAAGCCCTAGACGTGCTATCCTAAACCGTTCACCCTAGTTGCACTAAAGTCGAGCAAGAAGAAGTATTGCCAAATCTGGAAGTGTTGCCTCGCCCTTACCTTCCGTTCCTACCGAATGCCTATAGACGCACATCGGCGCCTAACTGGCATCCGATTCAAAAAGGAGCAGCTACGCCAGCTGTGAGCGATCTGGGATCACAGGGCATAGAGTGATGTTGATCTTGCTTAGGGTAGATGGCCTGGATCACGAGATGGAGGTGCGGAAGACGAAGGAGAGGATGAAGAGGAGGGCATTGATGAGGAAGATGAGTATAAGGAAGATGGGTACGAAGCTGACAAAGGGGAAGATAATGAAGACGATGAAGACATTAAGGGCGGCGTTGTGGAAGGAGAACAGGAAGATGACGATGATGGCGATGGAAGTGTGGGACATAGAAGCGAAGATGAGAACCAAGAAGAAAACTGGTTTGACAACGCTAGTTCTGCTGTGGATGAGCTTCTAGAACTGGTTTTTCAGTTAAGCATCACGCTTAGTACTGAGGAGTTTGTTGATAGCCAGCCGAGCTCTAGTCTGTTGGTTTACTTTAGTGGCATTCTTGGTTTCTCACCAGACACTAAAGCTTCCTACCCGCGAGAAAATACACCCCGCATCTCTCTGCCTTCATTTACATCCAGCGGCTGCTATTCCTAGATCGGGATTAGACCCCGCTGAACCTTAAATCAAATAGCGGATTCCCTTCTCATACATCACGAAATAAGGCAAGCTTTACTTCGAACAGAGCATCATGCAAGAGATGCGCTAATGCTTATCAAAGGTTCATGACCAAGAGACTATTAGCAGATATAAACTGAGGTCCATTAAACTAGCTATAGGTGTTGTTCATTAACCAGCACATAACGGTATCTGGCCTTACCATTATCCATATCGACGATGGCTTGATTCGCATCTTTCATAGACCGTACTTCAATCCTGGGCTTGACTTTCTTATCAGAAGCAAGCTGAAGCATCTCCCTGATTTCAGATGGTGAACCGATCAGCGATCCCTCTAGCTTGATCCTGCGCATAATCAACGCAGGAGCCGGAACTTGCAAAACCCCATCCTCAGGATTGCCAACCTGGCAGAGCACGCCGTCTTTGCGAAGAAGACTAAGGTAATCGCCAATTGGCATCTGAGAATTTTCTTAGCAAGCAGAATTTCTTTCGTAGATTAGATTGGATAAGATACCTTTGATGAGGAGACCGTGGATATGATGATATCAAGAGAGCGGGAATTACGCTGAGCCCATTTGGGATCGTCGTCTGTTGCGATATATTCGTCTGCACCAAGACTAAGAGCATCTGTCTTCTTGCTAGCTTTGCGAGAGATAGCAACAACTTTATCAGCACCTAATGCCTTTGCCCACAGAACTGCGAAATGGCCCAGACCGCCCAGGCCAACCACTCCAACTCGCTTCCCCGGACCACAGCCATTGTGCTTTAAGGGGGAATATGTGGTGATCCCGGCGCACAACATAGGTGCAGCTTCAGCTGATGGGATGCCATCCGGAATCTTGACGATAAAATGTGAGGGAGACCGGTTGTACAGAGCATATCCGCCTTGCGAGATATCACCATTCAAGTGAGCATTACCGTAGGTGCTGACGAAATGGTTCCCGCAGTAATTCTCCATGCCGGAAGCGCACTCCTCGCAAGGGCCATTGCGGCCCTGGCAGGAGTCGCATTGTGCACCCACGCCAACACGATCACCAACTCTGATACCTTCAACTTTCGAGCCGACACGTACGGCAGTGCCGACAATCTCGTGTCCTACGCAGCATGGGTAGGGGGTCGGTCCCTAAAATCAAATTAACTTGGAAAATTTGAAATATTACCACTGGCAGAATAACTTACCCAACCGCTTCTCAAAGTGTGCATATCGGAGCCACAGATGCCGCAATGTGTGATTTTGATGTCAACATCGGTTTCTTCCCACTTCTTGGGCTCGAATTCTTTCCATACCATCTTGCCATCTGCTGAGTGTTTATCAAGACCCATCCAGCCCTCAAATTTGTATTTGGTGGTTGCCATGATGATTGATCGATTGCAAAATCGATTGTGAAATGGACCGTAAAAATTGCCAAAGGTGAGTAACGAAGTGATGCGATGGGCGATGGTTCAGGGGGCGGATTACTGTTCATATATAAACCGCTCGCAAATACTGCGAAGTCCTCTCTACGATCTAAAAGAAAGAAGAGATAATCGGGGTTAAAATTTAGTCGGCACTAAATTCCGGCGCAGAGCCCGGGAGAAGACCGCCACAAAGGTGGGCCAGAGGACGAATACGCACTGCTTCGCCGACTGCGCAGTTTCGGGGGAACAACTCTTCTAAAAGATCAGGGGCATACATCATGATAATACACTCGATATATGTCTTGCAAACGGCTACTATAGGCTCACTTTAGACTTTGAGTCTCGGGGTTAGTTCAAGTTAGCATGCCTCCCTGGTCTTGCTTGGTGTTGAGTTATTTTTGTTGAAGTGTGCCCTGTGGCCTGAGGCACAGACAGTGGCCTGGCACCGGCCTGGCACTGTTTCAAGCACGTCTCACTTGCAGACCATATATGTGGCCTGAATGCCCTCGTAGTTTATTCTGTACAGTTGACAATATACTTGATTTACCCTATTGAGTTCTGTTTGTGATTCCTGTGATTGCATTAATATTGCGGAGCTGGAAGACGTCACATTCCAACAATTTTAGGCTTAAGAGGCTGTCACGTGCAACAAATTATATAATCGGGTTGAGGGAAGCTGGATTAACTACTGTTCTACAGTGGTGGGTAGCCTTTATTTATAGGGGCCAGAGGCCCCTAAAGCCCTTGAGTTCTCAGCTGCTTCGGCGTTCCCGATAGCTGAAGAGCCCTGAAAAGCTCAGCTTCAGCACTCACTGCAGTTGCAAAAGCCCCTATAATCAGCTAATCCCATAGGGGCCTTGGGCACCTAAAAATCCAACACTTGGGTCCACCGAACTTGCTCACGCGTTAATGCCGGCTCTTGTCTCTTAGGTCCGCACTATCTCCATCAATTGTCAATTGTTACTGGCCATGGTTGGGTAAGTAAGAAAGCGGCTGACCAAAGCAAGACTATTCAGTGCTTAGTGCGTGAATGAGAGCCTCAGAAACGATTTAAATCTACTCCCACATATAGTTCTAAGAATCAGGAAGCGGAATTTTTATTGCATCGCCGTCAACTGTGCTTCGAAATTGCTTCAATCAAGATACCTTTCCATTGTTTTCGATATGTCTACCCATCCAGCAGTTGTCACTGTTGCTTTGCGAAAGCCACTGGAGATTGCACTGGCGCGGCTCCCGGAAACGGGGCCTATTATAAATTAAGGTTTCAAAACAACTTAAGTGATATGCAACTTGCTTATCCTGCAGCACCAGTAGCAAATACTTCCCGCCCCCTGAATAAACTCTAATTTCCACGGGAGAAAATCATAAATTTAGAGTTTAAAAGTTGGGAGGGGGTGGCTCAGGTCAACGATTCATTTTAGCATAGCTTCTGAAAGGGCAGAGTTTCAGACCTACGTACGAGTGGCGTCGGTCCGGCTCTAGCGTGTTTGTAAGGTAGTGTTTCTGTGATTCAAGCGCCTTCATCGGCGATAGGGATTGCCCACCTAGGTGAGCACGCCGTCTTTGCGAAGAAGACCGGGGTAATTACTAATTAGCATCCGAGGGTCTTATTAGCAAGCAGAATTTCTTTCGTAGATTCAGTAAGATAGTTGATGAGGAGAGAACCTTAATACTTGGTTCGGTCGAGCTATCCTACAGCCAGCCATATGAAAAATACCAAACACACAGTCCAACTAAGAGCTGAGAAAACATGGCAACACATCCAGCCGTCATTGCTACTGGCCTCAAACAGCCATTAACCGTTGCGCAAGTGCCCACTCCTCCAATTCAGCAAGGAGAAGTCAGGGTTCGAGTGGAATGGGTCCCATCAGCGCCCTTGGATGTCTTCCAAGTTGATGCTGGGTTGATGGTTCAAATTCCCTCAATGCCTTGGCGATTCTGCTGCTGGAACTATCGTGGAAGCTGGTTCAGATGTCAAGCATTACAAAGTCAGCGACCAAGTCTTTGGCTTCTTTTTCCACAATGAGAAGGAAAGGGCACAGCAAATTTACGTTACTGCGCCAGAGCATCTTTTTGCAAGAGTATAGTAATTCCCTTCTTTGCTGAGTTTCCTCCTGTTTTTGGTATCTGGTCTCAAGGTCTGAATAATCAAACAGGCCCCAACAGGAGTCCCATTAGCATCTGCAGCCACGTTGCCCAACAACTTCTGCACAGCATTCTTTACACTTTCCGAGAAGCTCGGTGTGGAGTTGCCATGGCCTCGCCCAGAGGGTTTTGCTTCCAAAAACCAAGACATACCAATTATCATCTGGGGTGCGTCGAGTTCTGTTGGTCAATACGCTGTTCAGATTCTGAAATACTGGGGATATACGAATGTGATTGGTACTGCTTCCGCTAAGCACCACGGCAAGGTTAAGTCCTACGGTGCAAACCATGTCTTCGATTATCGAGATTCTGCTGTGGTTCATTCCATTAGCGAGATCATTAACGCGAAGAGTACTCCAAATAGCATCCGTGTTTTTGACTGCGTGGATTCAAAGTTCGGTTCACTGCTGCCCATCTCAATGATTGCAACTCAGCCAGGTTCAATTGTTGCGGCCCTACTTCCCGTCATTATTAGTGCTCCATCAGCGCAAAACTCAGAGACTCCTCTCCAACTAACTTTCGACGTTTCAAAGGAAGCAGCTTGGGCACCAGAGATCGAGACTCATAGAGTTGCAACGTACACCTATGAAGCTGTGAGTATTGTTATGACTCCAAAAATCCCCCCCCCGTCAAAGCCTAGCTGATGATATTCCCTATAGAATGCATTCTTGAAAAACAATCTCCAGCCAGTGATCATGTCTACGCTACTTGCTCAAGGTATTATCGAACCGAACAAACAGCAAGTAGTCGAAGGGAAAGCGCTGCTAGATAGGGCACAAAAAGCTCTGAACATTATGAGGAGTGGTGCTGTCAGTGGAGAGGCTCGTTTGGAAGGTGTGGACCGCTGAAGAATTTCCTGATTTAAAGTAAAAGGTTGGGTGGAAGCTTTTAAGGGTATGATATTATATCAAATTCAGGTTCCAAATTATGTCTATTGTGCCGTAGTACAAATTTTGCAATTGTGACAAACATGAAGATTCATCTGCTGGACCTCAGCAGCGCAAGGTTATGAGAACCTAAGCATTGACTTTCAACAAAGACTTGACTGTGTCTATGACACACTGATCCAGCGGCCTGAATGGTATCCCCAGAATTTGATTCATAGGCGTGGTGTCAATCCGGTAGCTCTGGGGCTCGTCCGGAATGTCAATCTTTTCGGGAAAGTTGTCGGCCAGATTAGGAAAATTATCCTTGATAACTTTGGCGATCTGTTCATTATTGAATGGCCCCGCGGCAGCGAGGAACCGTTTCCCGGCAGCTTCTGGGACCTCGATTGCACGAACATGAGCAAGAGCAACATCCCTCACATCAACCCAAAAGAACGAGCTAGCGGTAATGCCTGACTTCATCTTGCCTTGCATCATATCTCTGAATATGGTATTGGAGGTGTTAACGTTATCGAGGGACTTCAAATAATTTGTCACTGGCCCAAAGACCAAGACAGGATTGATGGTCGAAAGAATAAATTCTGGCTTTTCGTTCTCGACAAAATCCCAAGCGGCCTTCTCTGCAAACTTCTTGCTCCCTATGTAGGTAATCAGACCACCCTGAAGAGCTTGATCCATTGTGATAGGATTCCAAATGTCCGCAGTATAGACAGGTAAGTGTCCCTGCGGGTTTATGACAGCGGCAAACGAGGAGGTGACGACGACTCGTTTGACAGAAGGGGCCTGGCTTTTGATTGCTCGTAAGATTTCAGTAGTTCCCATTATGGCGGAGTCAATCATGTCTTTTTTGGGTCTACCGCACTGCAATGAAAGGGACTGGCTATATGCAGAACGGCTTCGAAAGGAGGGTCTGACTGGACGGCTTGATCGAAGGCACCGGAGTGCGCCATATCCTCGACGATGCAATACGAGAGTTGGCGTAAAGATTCGGGATAATCATCGAGGATTTGTTTCCACTTTGCATCACTGCGCACTGTCGTAACAATACTATGGCTGTGGGTTGGTCAGTGACAGCTCCTGATCTATCTTGAGGAGGACAAACCCATGTTTTAGTAGGTAGTCAAGACAGTGCTTCCCAATGAAGCCGCTGCCACCGGTAAGAAGAACCTTCATGATGTTCTGCTTCGAGGAATACCACTTTCTCTTACTGTTTGGCGATACTAGTGAAATAAGAGTGATATCTGGCTAAGAATTGAAATGACGAGTAGGCCGAACTCCCGTATTTCAACATGGTGCTGATTCAATTGAGCTGTGATCGTTATCGCCGAAGAGCGAGTCATTTGCACGCACTCTAAAGGTCCGCAGCAAGAGGGGGTTACAAGCGGTTCGGTTCATCCTCAGAAGGTTTGAGGCTGTCGATGGGTTAGCGAGCTCCAATTCGACATTTACGACTTCCCGGGAGTAAACTTCGGCGGAATAAATATAAGACAAACTTCAAGTTCGACGCTTAGATCACGCTATTTACCATATGTCGAATCGCGATAATTTGGTGGAGTTGCTGTCCAGTGCTCTAGTCGTTAGTCTATCAGAAACAGTGTTATCCGACCGATATGATCTCTACATCTATGAAGGGTCGGAGACTTTCAACCCCTGGGTCGGCTAAATGTTAAGCCGAAATGGTGGTTCATGCCGGAATCTATCTGGGAGGTAGCAGTTCCGGGGTATGCCCTCGAATGCCTGTAGATTGCAATCCCAACGGATAGAAGAGGACGGCACGCATAGTCACATTGACAACCAGACTGGCACGACCGCTTCACCATAGAAAAATGGCCCTATCTCTGCTCGACTAGATTCATTTTGGAGGGAGATGGGGAGAGTACATGCAGCCTGCTTATCGTGCGCTGCCGTCTGGACTAGGTATTTGCACGGCCTAACCTCTCTTTGCATCAGACACTATGACTCCACACGATGGGTATGAAATGGCTATGCTATTAAACAAATGCAGGCTGCTTATGTTGCAGAACTCGTCTAACAAGTTTAATATTAGTGGATGAGATTGCTAGAATAAACCACGTAGGGATTCACCTAAATCGGCTCACCAGAATAAATGGCTGGCAAGCGATTTCAAAATGGTTGTGATAACTCCCTGGCAGCCATTAATTCAAATGGATCATGCTTTCTAATTGATGCGATGTTGTTGGACCAAATTGAAATGAAATACGAAAAGTATATCCCTTCTATGTCGAAAACGTCAGCATTCTACGTAGTATTCTGATCCTGTAATGCAGGTTCAGTCCCATAACTATTTAATCCTAGGCGGCTACAATATCCCTCTTTAATTAATATATTTGGGATGACTAACAGGTATCTCAATTGATTGACATGCTGACTTGCCAAAGACTCTCGTAAGATTCTTTTTATTAAAACCCATAATACCTATCAGCATCGATGACGTATGCTGAGATACGTCAGTATTGATGTCGATGAAGCTGAACGTATATATACAAAGGAATTCCGAAGATTACAACTAACTGTAGAGAAACATATATCACAGATACCCTAATTCATTTCGTCTAACGCAACAAAACGGTAAAATCTTCTAGAGCAACGAATCGGAAGGTTGAGGATACGCTGGCTCAGGGAACGAGATATCAAAGAGCAGCTCATCCTCTCCACGTTTCTCCCTCCAGAAATTCGTCGACTGTAGAAGTCCTCCGCATCCTCTCAACATCCAAGCCCATTTCTGTGCGAAATCTTCCGTAACCTCCCAGCTTTGCGGATTCCATGGATCGCCCCAAATTATAAGGCCACTCCTCTCGCTTGGAGAATGACAGACCTCTACAAGATCATGGCAAAGAGGCTCGTCATCGAACGACTCGCCTCTGCGCAGGAGATTATCTCGCAGGGTCGGAATAGGAAAGAGGTCTATCCATGGATGATGTACCACTGTTCGTTGAAGTGTAGTTGATCGAAGGCTCATTGGAGAACGGCAGTCATAATCGTTAGGATCTGTGTGATTAAAGGGAGATACCGCGTCGTTGCTCAACCAGTCAAACGTAAAGCCGAGAGCAAAGGTATTGCCGACTAAGGCACGAAATACATTGAACTGGATCAGAGTAAGGAGCAGGTCGGCTCGTGGAGAACCTAGCATTTGCTCTTGAGAGACAAACTTCTCAAATCGATCGATCACTTCCTGGACCTGGGTAGGACTCACGCCATGGGAAGTGAAAGGCTGTATATCTTTCTGGGAGATATTGTTGGGACCGGTATTTAAGTAAGGACCGAGTTCCTCAGCATCTGAATGGATGCCATAGGGCGTCCGGTCGGTAGGAGATCCTTGTGTCTTCTGTAACTTTCGGCGTTTTCCTGCAAGGTGTCAGCATTTCCATATTTGAAATGCCAAGAATAGGGAATTAAACCAGCACAAGAGAACAAAAAGTTGAGAGCACACAGCAATAGTAGTATCCTCGTGTAGGAGCAGAACTTACTATATGTCCTCTGATGCAATCGGTTCTGAAGTTTTCTTCGCTCAGCAGCGGCAGTACGGCCGGTCCAGTCATCATCTGCAACACGCACTTCCACTTGCTGTGGCATCCGGCTTAACAGCACGAGAGACTCTGGTGAGCCGCAAATGGTCTCATCCTGGCACATTGCTTCATACTCCATGGTGTTTTAGTGATGTGGATTCTTCAGTGGGTACTTACACTAGCCAGGAAAGGGCCACAGACCGAGCCAGTAAAGACACAGAGAAATATGAGAAATTGTAATTGTTGGTGTTTGTGGAGGTAATGAGATACTCAGCCCGCAGATGTTGCAGTTTTTCAGCTGTGCCAAGGATGTGGGTTCCTAAAACGGGGCCGCCTGTTGTAATTTTAAGGTTTCAAAGCAACTTCGTGCAGCTTGCTTATCCTGCAGCGCCAAGTCCTTGGCCCCCCGCCTCTAAATAAAAAAACCTCTAATTTATGGGGCGGAGCCTCACGGAGCGATTTAGACGTCATAGCGTGATTTAGAGTTTGTGAATCGGGTGATTGGATTAGAACCTTATGACCAGAAACGCCACAATATGAAATAAATGACATCTCATTTGGCGCTACGAATCTCTTGCAGGAAGTTGCGAACGTGATCAGTTAGGAACAACATTAAGATCGCACGAACACAGTAGAAATCTAATTGCACTAAGAACATAATTCAACGGACATTGACGAAGTGTGAGTTTGTAATCTCAGTTTATTTTCAAATCACTACTCCTGGAGATCTGCATTCATCTCAATCGTAATTGTGAATAGGAGAGATGGCCTTCAATATCGCATCCCCTACGGCCGCTGCGCTGGCAGGATTCTGTCCTGTGATCAATTTGCCATCCCGGTCCACTACAACAAACTCCCCCCAGTTTTCTGGAGCCTTCTGGTATCCTCCATTGCTGGCTTTATTCAGCCCAGTCTCTAGCAAGAACGGCATTTCAGCAGTAGTTCCAACCGCATCCTCCTCGCTGTTCGAGAAGCCCGTCACCCGGGCACCGGCAAGAAATGGGGTGCCATCAGGAAGCTTGACAAAAGCAAGGGCGGCAGGGCCATGGCAGACGGCAGACGGCAGACACGATTTTGCCCGCTGCATGGAACTCATTGATAATTTGGTGGGAAATGGGGTCTGTGGCCAGATCGAACATGGCTATATATCAAAGGGTTAGCAAAAATGGAAAACCGAACGTCTCGATAAAGCCCGGATTTGGGTGACGGACGGCCTTGACCACCAACGTAAAACAGAGCATTAAATTCTCCAGCCTTGCCCACGAACTTCTGCAGCTTCTCAGTGTTCTCCCACAGCGCATATTTGGTGTTCAAGAAATCGGCACTGATTTGGTCTCCTTTTGATCCTTCGACCGACATTGGGTCCTGCGGCGCAAAACCACCTACTGGGGAGGCGACGGTGAATTCCACATGCGGAGCCAGGATATGATAGGGGTGTGCGAATTCGGGCTGTTTGGCAGATCAGACCTTACTATTCCAGAGCACTAGAGACTGAGTTAAATGAAGTACTCACCAAGTGTTGAATGAGCGATGCGCATGGACCTGCTTTTCTTAGCTTAGCGCTGCCATTGAGCCGCAAACTGTCATTACCTGAAAAACACTCAGTACTTTACTTAGACATCAATGACAACAACCTCAATTCTGACCTCACTTGAGTTCTCTCTATTTTACCCTTTTCATTGCTTGATTCGACACCAAGTACCAGCCGGTGGCTTTACCACTAGGGAATTTGTCGACTGACGTAAGGACGGCAAGAACTTTCGGAGCCATTATATCGTGGTTGGATTCTGGATCAATGAGTTGTACACTTTATAAGTAACAAGATATTTTGAACACTACTGAAGTTCTAGGAGAGTTGAATGAAGTATGCTTCACGATGGATATGCAGCGGTTTTTAATTGATTACCCGACTGATAGAAACCGAACTAATGAACTACGGTACTTCAATAGTAGGGCTAGAACTGACCAACTACTACCACACATCAAAATTAAGGCTTGGATTTTGTCTCTCATCGATTTGTAATTTTAAAGCTAATGCACCTCTTGAATCTTAACCCCCTTTAATTCGTAGCTCATTAGCCTAAGTCCTATCTCCGAAAGGCGGTTCCGCTGAAATAATCACCCCATCACCCCATCGCACCCATCCCTCTCATCTCACAACGCAGTTAAAGCCCTTTCTTCCAGATTCCAGCTTCATGTACAGGCGCAAACAATCACAATATCAAAATGACTGTCAAATATACGGTTTGTACAGCCTCGCCTTTACACATCAACTTGGATTTTTAGTTCTCTTATTTCGGTCTCTTCCAAGCTGGGATACGTGGAGCTAACAATCAAGCACAGATCCTCTTCCCCCAGGGTGCCGTCTTCGACGTAGACTACTACGTCAAAGTACACATGCCTATGTTGGCGCACACATGCCTATGTTGGCAAAATTCTTCCCTTCGACCCTTTTGTCGTGGGAGGTATTCAGCCTACCCGCCAATGCGCCATACGGTGTAGAGGCACACGTCGAATGGACCAGCGAGGAAGTGTTCGACTCTCCACCCCACAGCGAGGAAGGGAAAAGTGTGTTTGCGGACGTGCCGAACTTCAGCAAGGAGCCGCCTGTTTTCATGAAGTGCCAACTTGTTGCAAGTGGTCCTTAAACAACGTGCGGAAATTCCATAATAGGACTGAAGGGTGCGTTACAGTCCTACATTAGATCCACATCCTTTGCAAAATCGCTCATAGGTGTCAGTACATCTCGCGCTGCGAGGCGTTAATCGGTGCACATCTGCTACAGAATAGGGATTGTCAGCTGAGAATTTACGTTTGAGGGCTTACGGACGAGAATATGCAAGAAGGACTGATGGAAACAAGATATTGCTACATTAGAGAATGCTCATTTCACATCGTATAATCTTAGTAACTACCAATATAAGTTATTATTGCTGGTCCCTTGGATATGGTTGCTTCATGTATCACCTTTTTTCATGGTTTCATGGCAAAATTAGACATATTCTTCCGGTAGAAGCTGTATTAAATTCTCCAGAAGATGATTGGACGGGCATTAACAGCGCTGCAGAGCGGCGTTGTATACGTTCTATCAAGTGACATAGGATATCTAACTATGTTCATGTATAGCTGCTGCAAGTACTGTACAAGTGACCGCCTGCCGGCAGATATTCGCCAAGAAGATACTCTTGCCCAGCATACGCTTAAATGAATTAATAATACATTAACCTTTAAGCAGAACGGCAAAATCAATAGAATGGAAGTAGTGTATGCCAAGAGAGGCTGTGCTGGGCTTCACAATACATCCCCCAGCGTTTCTTTCAGCCCTGGCACTGGAAATCTCATCCACATTTCGGCCATATTCATTCTTGGCACATTCATAGACACGCGTTCTTTCTTATGAGTTAAATTTTGACAGTTATAATAGATAGGGATGAAAACATTAATTGCATGAGAAGAGCAACCAGCGTCTGGTCTTTTTCGTGAACACCAAAACAAGTCTTACAGAAATTCCTGAACATGACTGGAAATTCAACACTTCGCCTGCTAAATGCTACTATGCGCGCTGTCTTATGGTCCGGAATCCCCTTCAACGTCACTGTTCAGGATGTCCCAATTCCCACTCTTCAGGACCCAACGGATGCAAGAGTTCGCATCACGGCCGCCGCTATCTGTGGCACCGACTTGCATATGTACCATGGATCCTATGGGAGCTCAACGCCTCCTTGGGTACTAGGTCACGAAGGTGTGGGTATTATTGAGTCTGTTGGGAGTGGAGTTCAGAGCCTCAAGGTTGGCGATCATGTTGTTGTTCCAGATGTTTTCGACATTGGACAAGTCAACATGAATCTAGCGGAACCGTGGGCAAACTTTGGACCAAGTCTGGGGCTTGGTCTAGACTATGGTGATTTTAATGGTTGCCAATGTTCGTGAAATCTTCCCCAACCTCTGATATAACTGACTAACTCCGATGTAGCTGAATACGTAGTCGTTCCATTTGCAGACTACAGCCTTTGGAAAATTCCGGGAAACGGCAGTGTGAACGCTACAACCGAGATCGATTATCTGTTTACTTCTGATATTTTCGCCACCGGCTGGACTGCTTTGGACTATGCGGGATTCCAGACAGGCGATACTGTTGCTGTTTTTGGTGCCGGTCCCGTGGGTTTACTTTCGGCACATTCGGCCAGAATTCGAGGTGCATCACGTGTATACGTCGTTGACTCGGTTCCACAACGGCTGGCCTTGGCAGAGTCCATTGGAGCCATTCCTATCAGTTTCAACGAAACTGTAGGGCCCGTGGAGCAGATTTTGCGCCTGGAACCTGGTGGTGTTACGCGGAGTGTGGATTGCGTCGGCTATGAGGCAGTCAACCGCAATCTTGAACCCCAAACAAACCAAGTGATCCTGGATATGGTTGCTGTGACAGCTGTTCGTGGAGGTATCGGTGCAATCGGTGTTTACACTAATCCTGGCTCTACCGCTGGCACTCCTTTGGGAAATACAACTTCCTCAAGTATTGAATTCCCTATTGTGGATTTCTTCGAAAAGGGATTGACCTTCGGCGCGGGCCCAGTCGACGTCAAGCTCAACGCCCCGTACCTGATGCATCTTATCGAGACTGGCGTTGCTCAGCCAGGCTTCATTGTTAGCAGGATTATTGGCATAGAGGATGCACCTGAGTACTATGCCAGGTTTAACTATCACTTGGAGACGAAGGTCATTATTCGATTTCCTTAAATATTTCTTCTCCGTTGGGAGGATAGCTTAGATTCCGCGGAAGTGTGTTGGTCTTATCATTTCATTCAACAAGTCCGAAAAGGTGTTAAATAACCGAGTTCGGAGGAAGGAGAAGCTTGACCGTGGGAGTAAAACGATGTGAACAAATAGTGACTTTGAATATAAATTTTCAAAATTCTGGAAAGAGCTCCAATACTATGAAAATTGCGAGAAGTGGAACTGTCAGTGGGTAGAGTCTCGTTTGGAGAGTATGGTCAGGTGAAGAATTTTCCGAACTCAAGTAACCTACTAGACGAGGCTTTCGGAGGCATGATTTTAGATCAAACTTACGGTCTAAGCTGATAATAAGTGAGATGTAGGATCTTCAAGCACTTTCCCACAATTGCCAGCGTGGCTAGTCCATCGAACTCGTGCAATATTTTTCGAAATATTTTCCATCACAAGTCAGGTCACACCATCTATGCTCTAGCCTCCAGGCAGAGGTGCATGTCTATTTGTAGACTAGCTCCTTCGGTCTAATTGGCAATTCTAGTTCTACCGTAAGCAGCCTGCATGCCACCAAGATCTCTTCGGCGGCATAATGTACCCTATATTAGAAATAAACCCTCCGCCACGGGAGCCGATTTCATCTGATCCACCTGAATTTCCTGGATGAGCTCATTTCCGGGGTAATCCTCAATATCCAAATCCAGATATCCTGCAGGTGCCCACTTCCTTGCCGAGACGAACAAGGACTTGCCATTTATCGTCCGGTCAGAAAGAATTCGCAGAAGAGCGCTTCCCGCATCCTCTGCTTCCGCAAACTGCACCCCAGATTGTTCTACGTGCGCGAAAACATCTGCTGATAATATTGATGTCTTGATGTACCTAAATAGATCTGTCAGCAAGTGAAAGTGCCGGTATTGGGTAGGGTGTCGATTACCATGGAGAGATGACGTTGACTCGGGTGCCGTGGTAGAATGCTGTCCTTCTCAACGAATGCATAATACCACGCGCAGCCCATTTTGTGCTTGGATACACAGGGCCTCTGAGACAATCCAGAAAGGCTGCTCCGGAGCCAATCAGTACTAAACACGTGTCATCTTGCTGTGACGATGGCTCTTCTCCATTCTGTTTCACGAAATAGTGAAGTGCCAGTTTGGTGGTGTATAATGTCCCTTTCAAGTTGACATCAATCGCAGCGAGATTTGGCTCTAAGGGCTCTCGATCTTTGCCTATTCAGTTGCCGTCAGAATAAGTGCTAGCCAACTAGAGAAGGGGTTCTTGCCTGAGAAAGTGAACACTTCGTCCTTGGGGCATATGCCTGCGTTGGCAACAACGTAGTCAACCTTCCCAGTGAACGACGCAGCTTCAGCGAACAGACGAAGCTGATCTTCCCAGATTGTGACGTCGCATTTCACGAATTTCGCACTTCAGACGTATTAAAATCATACGCGAAATGACCTTTGGTGATATACAGACTTACTGCTTGAGGTCTGATGCCAGTTTAGAGCCTCTTTCGGCATCCATGTCTCCAACGCAGACATTGACACTGTTTGCGGTGTTAGTGAGGTTTGATCCATCATGAGATATCGCGGCATATACCCGGCGTCAGAAAGCGCCTTTGCATAAACTTCGCCTATTCCATTTGCGCCTATGCAGTTGTCAGGAATATTATATAAAGGTAGAATGATTCAGCTGTACCTCCGGTGATAATCGCAGTCTTTCCTTTTAGGTTGGTTGTATTGAGTGCTTTTCCACAGTCTATTGGGCCGGAGCATGTGTAACCTTCCATGATAGATTGGTTGGCGGGTTGTTGCTTCCTTGGTCGACCTGCTTGTATCCGGAAGGAAAATAAAAAGCAGATGAAACTGAGGTCAGGATAGGTATTCTTAGAAGAGGATAAGAGTTTGTGCAAAGTATCTGCGTATACTTATAAACACACTGATTGCCCAGTGGAGAGCTCAATCTAGCGTGTATTCGCCAGTACCTGTGCATCTGTAGCCTGCTTACTATGTGCTGATCTATTGAACTGAGACTAGCAGGAAGGCGCTATCTTTTGCTGTTCATCTATAAGCCCGTACCACCCACGGCAGCTCGGCCACGAGACTAGGTTCAGGGAACTTTTGCGCTGGCCTGGCCTGCAAACGACCTGTCTGATTCCGGGTGATGGCCCCACTCGTCAACTTGGCTTGGCTGCAACTACTGCCGGCTTCGGAGCCGGTGAGGGTGCTTCCTCCTCTGGGTGGTGTAATGCCTCTTCCACGTCCTTAATACGGTTAGTAACGTGCTTTAGAGCTATCATTTTCCTTAGACTCGTTATGAGCGTACTTGCGTCTCGATCCAAACCGGCAAGTACCAGACCTTGATATACTAGAAACAGATGACGACACGTTTTGTGTTGCTCATCGTAAAGTGAGGGAAGTAGTATTCGTTCAGTGCTAATCGGACTCCTCACATAGCTCAATGCAAATTTTTCTGTTAGGCCGTTTGTACAAGTGAAGCTTTCAGTGAATATTCAGCACATCACACTTCGCACTTTAAAAAAAAAGCACTTGAGAAGGAACAGCAAAAACAGAAGGGAGGGAGGTGGATCAGGGCAAACCCCGCGTAGAGGGGAAGCCCTACCAATGTGTTATCATAGAGCACCCAGAAGAATACAGAAGTGACCCGGATTGAAAGCAGCTAATTGGGTTAGGGAAGTGTTGCTCAAGATGCCTCCCCCGCTCTCGACCCTTGGTTGTAGCTTGATTAGCATCAGCAGCATCACACGTACCAGAGATCAAGCTCAAAGAATTCGATCCACCAGGAACGTCTTCTTGCAACCTGCTCAATTGACAGGATGGTGGATGGGAGGGTTAGTAAAGAAAATAATCCCGTACATCAGATGCGAAGAGTCGCTTCAGACGTTGAAGGGCCGCGATGGAGCGTCCATACACTATCAAGGACCTCTTCTAGTTATCAGGGAGAGCCACCACTTTGTCGCTCTTAGAGCGTTGTCGGGACACGTCAGTGATTATATGAGCCATGTCCTTGATGCGGCTGGGATGTATTCTTCGTACGACACATCATCCAAACAACCCAAATCACCTATTAAGCGTCAGCAGGTCACTGTGTGAGATGCAGAAAAGCGGGACAAACCCAGGAGTGTCACCGTCAGGGAATGGTGCATTATGTCTCACTGATCTGCTTTTCCCACAATCACTCCTGTCGGCAACGCGCAATATGCAAAGTCTTTGATGACGTCAGGGTTGTTGAGAAGGACTAGGGTATTTCGCAGAGCCGCTAGTTAACCCAACTAGGTGGGTGCCGAGCGTACGAATACGGCTGCATTGGGGGGTAAGCAGGCTGCAGGAGCGCCCCTCCGCAGAACGCCCCTTTTAAAGGCAGCCTGGGTTTACTTCAGATGACCATTAAATCCCGTCTGCGGCTAAACTGCGGTAGATATGGTAAGACCTCCTTTCACAGAATTTGGCCTAACACCTATCGGCGTGGAATTAGAGGCCACTGGAATTAGATGCCGGCACGTGACCCGACCGTAACTTTGGCGGGGGCGGTCGCCTCCGCCAGCAAGGGGGTCAGGGGCAAGCCCTGGTGGCAGGCGATCCGACGCGCCTAGAATGAAGGGATTTGGAGCCGGGCTGGTGGTGATGCGGGCTGGAGAGGAGGACGACCAGGTCTTGGCATCCTGGGCCCGTGCACCACCTCAGGCCACTGGAATTAGAGGCCGGCACGTGACTGGAATTCGAGGCCAGCACGTGACCCGACCACTATAGCCCGGCCCTTGGTTATATCTGCCTGCTAGGGGGTGATAGGCAGGTATATATAAGACAGGTAATAAGACACACCTAGAATTAAGGGATTTAGAGCTAGACTAGTGGTAATATAGGTCAGATAAAGGAGAAGGGTGGCAGACAACTAGGTCTTGGCATTCTAGGCCTATTATAAGACCTTAGGCCTGTATAAGCCTTACTTTACTATCTGTCCTAGTATTTAAGTTATTGTAACGGTTATGGGGATACTGGCTAAGCGTAGCCGGGTACTAGGTAACGTTGGGTTGGTATTATAACAGAAGTGTGGCAGTCAGGTGTTTGTTCACTTAGAAGTGAACTTGTTACTTGAATAGATAAACAAAGCTTATATTAAATAACTAAATCAGAATACTAAGTTGAGCACAAAGCTCCTATCTAAGGAAACACCTATAGCTTATATAGAACCTTTGTTCTCCCGGCTCGCCTAGATCGCCTAGTAAGTTGGTCAAGCAGTTCGCCAGCTTGACAGTCAAGCTAGCGATCTCGCCTAACATTATCCCTTATAAAAATTATAGAACTAACCTTGAATTCCGTTTTTTTTGTATAGTACGGTGATTATAATATCTATGAGTACAGAACTTTAGAATTGACCACCAGTTCCATTAACCCCAACCCTATAAAACCCCACAAAACCCATCAATAATCATACAACCTAGTATAGCAGACAAACAACCCATCTAGGCAGAAGCCATCCCCCAAACATTAAGTCATTTGATCGCGTTAAACAAGCGTTATAGTCTGCTGCTTTGTTTGAATAAGAAATGTCATTATGCAGTATGTCTAGCAGCCATGTCTGACCATTTACGCAGGCAATATCAGGTCTAGCTTAAGCTCCGCAAGCAGGTAGATTAGTATATTAAAGGGTTCCTGCACCAATACAATTATTCCACAGTCAATTTACTAGTAGATAGGTTAGCACCACAGCCAGTTATCAAGGTTATAGATGGATTAGAGTGCGACTATTGCCTAGTTTAGTCGTCTGGCCCATTTTGAACACAGAGCCAGAAGGCATTAAAACAGTATAGAAACAAGATTTATAACAAGAAAAGGGTTCTAGACAAAGATTTATTTCATCCTGTCAGGTTATAGTCATGGTTTAAGGAAGGGAAGGAGCGGTATTAGGTTGTGGATAAGAGTGTCATGATTTTATTATTATATGCAGACCAGGCCTGAGGCTTGGTAAGTACGGTTATACTTACACAGAGAACCTGGATTAGTTGGCACGGGGGTCACATAGGGATCACGTGACAGGATAGGACTATAGGGGATCGGAGTGATCCACCACGATCCGGGACTATAGGGGATTAGGGTGATCTATCATGATCTAAGAGCAGGAAGGTTCTATATAAGTTATAGTGTTTCCTTAGATAGGAGCTTTGTGCTCAACTTAGTATCTTACTTTAGTTATTTAATATAAGCTTTGTTTATCTATTTAAGTAACAGGTTTACTTCCAAGTAAACAACCACCTAACTGCCATACTTCTATTATAATAGTAACCGACATTACTAAGTACCCGGCTACGCTTAGCCAGTATCCCTATAACCGTTATACTTTAAGCACCTTGTTTGAAGTCAACAGTTAGCATAATATCTTCTTTAAAGAAACCTACCTAATAGATCACTAGCCTAACTACTAGTACTGCTGACCTTACTCTACTAACACCTAACCTGACTTATAACAACAATCTAGGGGATGACAACATCTCTTTACCCAATATTGACAACTCTGGAAAGTTTAGGGTTGAGGCCAACAAGTCGCTTAAGGTTGCCCTACTAGACAAGTTTTATAGGAACCAAAAAGAACTTAAGTCGTTCCTACTCTAGTTGGAATTATACTTTAAATTTAATGATGACAAGTTCTCTGACCGCGACAAAAAAAGCCTATAGGCCACCTCCTACCTAAGAGGCAAGGCCTAGAAGTAGATCAAACCATACCTTAGGGACTATTTTGGAAACCCTAATAAGGAAGGGGATATGGTTGTTATAAGACAGATCTTTAGAAGCTTTGCGGGCTTTAAGAAAGAAATTCAAAGAGTATTTAGGGACATCAACAAGAGGAAGACGGCCGTTTAACACCTGTTTAACCTTAAGCAAACAGGATCAGCCATCACATATATTACAGAATTCTAATGTCATATAACCAAGACAGGATAGGATATGGAAGCCTTGATCAGCCACTACCTTAAGGGGTTAAAAGAATTCATCAAGGATGATATAGCACATATAGACAAACCAAAGACAATTAATAGTATGATCAAGCTATTAGTTAAGACCAACAATAGATTGTACAAACAACACCAAGATTAGAAGGATGGGAAAGAGAGCTCTAGAAAAACCAGAAACAGCAAGAAATGGAAATCCTATAGACGCTATAAATCCAAAGAAACCAAACAACTCTCTGCTACTAGGAAACTCTTAGACAAGGAAAAGACATAACACTATAAAGGAAAACTGTGCTTTGACTACAGAAAACCAGGCCATTAAGCACAAAACTGCAGAAAGAGTAGTAGCAAGAAACCTTAGGGAAAAGGCAAGCAAATCAGTACTGCCACCAAGAAAGTAGTAATGTATAACTATAAGGAACTTATAGAAGAAGAACTGGAACAGTTAGGCATTTACAGACAACTTGATATTGCCCAAGCCCAATAAGAACATCAGGCATAACCACCGGTCAAGGGCGCTAAGATAATGCCACTATAGGTTGCTATCCCACAACAAGGACAGTAATGGGTATTCTAAGGAGTTATAGAGATAGGTAATCATTATACTTGTCTTGGGACTTATAAATCATTCTTTAATACCTAGACCTGTAAGAACAAACCAAAAGAAGGACAGACATATAATGTCTGGGCCTTAGACCTACTAGTGATAATCTTTATAAAAGAAGGTAGTCGTTTAAAGACAGCCGAAATACTATCTTCGGACAACAACACAGATGTCAACAACAACAACATACTAGCAGTTCCACAACCTCTAAAGGAAGGAGATATTCCTAAGGAAGAATCTAGTAGAGAAAGTTTAAGCAGCAAAGACAAAGCTAAAGTGCATCTCTAAGGAGAACATATGCTTAAACTTATTTGGAACGCCAGAAAATGCAAGACACATTACTTGGACATCGGCAAAAAATGGACTATAATGTCCACCAAACTATATAAGAGATGGTAGCTCTTAGAAAACAACAAGATGATCCTTAAGGATGGAAAATCTTAGGTCAAGATTAATATAGAAGCAAAGTACAAACTTGTGTACAAGGACTAGCGCCATATAGGACTATTAAGATATGGTCCTAAAGGAGGTCTAAGGAAACACCTTATTAAGACATAGAAAGTCTTAAGTAGCCCCATACCTTAGATAGATAACCTAAGGATGCCAGTCAAAAAGGAGATCTGGGAAATACACAACCAGACCTAGTCTATAAGGATCTAGAAGCTAGTTGACACAAATAAATACTACTAATCAGATGTTAAGAGTATAGTAGGGTTACTAATCAATTACCTATATATACTCAAGGAAGACAATTAGGAAGCATGTCAAAGGACATGGCAGGATAGAATCACTAGGATAACAGTAAAAGAACTGTATGCCACTAATAAGGGAGGACAGTTCTTTACTAGAGCTCTTATATAAGGGAAGAACATCCAGGTTCTAATAGATTCTAGAGCTAAAGGGAACTTTATATTAAAGGAAACCACAAACAGGCTTAATATGCCCTTAAAAATATTAGATCGCCTATATCAACTAAAGGTTGTTAATAGGACTAACATTAACTACCAAGATGGGTTAGTCACCTAGGTTATAGTACCTACTTAGGTTATGACCAACAAAGGACATATATTAAAGGTGCAATTTGATATAGCACCAACTAGGGGGCATAAGGCCATATTGGGCATGCCCTAGTTTAAAGAACACAACCTAGAAGTAGACTAGCAAGCATGTATGCTTAAGTTTAGTCATTGTCACTATATAGGATTATAATGACTAGATGGCCTAAGAGAGGTTAGCGCCGCCTCTAAGGAGCCCGGACATGCCAACAAACAGAGCGGTCCTCTATAGGTCACTAAAGACAATAACACCTTACCTATAAAGTATAAGGAATTTATAAGGTTGTTTGAGGATCTATAGGATTTACAAGCACTTCCTAAACATCAGCCTTGGGATTATAAGATTAATCTCAAAGAGGGATTTGTACCCCCTATAGATAAATTATAGTATCACAATCTAATTATTATAAGGACGCTTAAGGAATACTAGATTAAAGCATGCAAAAAGGGATAGATATAAGCATCCAAGTCCCCTTATGCTTCAAATATACTATTAGTATATAAAAAGGATAACCCAAACAGAAGGCTATATGTAGACTACTAACATCTTAATACAGGGACTATTTAAGACATATATCTATTGCCAGGAGCTTAATACCTACAGGACAGGTTAAGCAGGGCAAAGATATTTACAAAATTAGATTAGAGGAATTTGTTTAATCTGATCCAAATCAAGGAAGGACATAAATGGAAGATAGCATTTCTTTTACCTTCTAGACTATAAGAATATATAGTTATGCCGTTTGGACTAACAAATACACCTGCCATATGTCAAAGACAGAATAATAACATCCTTAAGGAGTTCTTAGAGGTAATGGTTATTTGTTACTTAGACAATATCCTTGTCTTCTCCAAATAAGAGGAAGACTATAAGGGACATGTTAGAGAAGTGTTAAAGGCACTAGCCAAAGTAGACTTGTGCCTTAAGCTCTTAAAGTGCCGTTTTGGGGTTAAGGAAGTTAAATTCCTAGGATATGTCATCTGACCTGGCAAAATGAGTATAGATCTAGCAAAAATCAAAGAGGTACAGAATTAGGAAACACCTAAAAACATTAAAGACATTTAATCCATCTTAGGCTTTGCCAATTTCTGCTAACAATTTGTTAAAGGATACTCTAAGATTATATCACTACTTACCAACCTTATAAAGAAGGACAAGAAGTTTAAGTGGTTAGAGAAAGCTTAGGTTGCTTTTGATATGATTAAGGAAAAGTTCACTAAGGAACTAATCCTATATAGTTATAGGGAAGACAGAGAAAGTATCGCCAAGACTAATATGTCTAACACTGCCCTAGGAGCTATATACCTACAAAGAGAAGATGACAGGAAGCTCTATCCTGTCACCTACTTCTCAAAAAAGATGTCTCTAGCCAAACAGAATTATAACATCTATAAGAAGGAGCTCTTAGCCATTATAGAAACACTTAAGTATTGGAGAAACTACTTGTAGGGTACTATCCACCTAGTGATAATCTATACTAATCACATAAATCTACAAGGATTCATTATAATAAAGGATCTGACTAACTGCTATCTTGCAAGATAGGCCAAAGAGTTGGCCAGCTACAACATTATAATCAAACATGTCAAAGGAACTAACAATCCTAGAGCAGATGCTCTTAGTCAGAAACCAGGTTATAAGGACAACAAGACATACAAAAGGACAGCGATCCTCAGGACCTTAGAGAACAGAGATTTGGCCCTAGCAATCAGAGAAGTTACTAGCCTAAAGAAGGCAGGACCTACAGTTAAAGGAACCTGGCTTGACAAGCTAGTCCAGGCTTCCCAACTAGTAAAATTAAACTTAAGCGGAAACTATACAAGTTAGTAAGGGATCTGCTAGTATAACAGAGAAGAATTCTACCAATATATAGAAACAAGAAAGGCCTACCTTCCGCCTAGTGTTTAGGAGAAATTCATCAAAGAGCAACACTTATTGCTAGCATATAGGCATTAAGGAGTGCGACGGACATATACACAAATATCAATAAACTATTAGTGTCCCGGATTACAAAAGAAAGTCAAGGAACTGGTCATGGAATGTAATACCTATATAAGGAACAAGGCTTCCTGCCAAGCACCTTATAGACAGATAGGCATAACTCCTATATTAGAGAAACCTTAGAAATCAATATTATAGGATTTTATTAGACCACTACCAGAATCTAAGGATCTAGTTATAGGAACAGAATACAATTCCATCCTGATCATTATAGAAAGATTGACCAAATATATAATACTAGTCCATTTAGGACTAATGGAACTATAGAAGACTTAGTATATGTCTTCCTGTAAGAAGTTGTCTTGAGGCATAGACTGCCAGACAAGATCTTGTCTAATAAAGACAAGCTGTTTATATCTAAGTTCTAGACATCGCTTATAGCACTACTTGAGCTAAGAGAAAGTTATCTATAGCATTTTACCTATAGACAAATAGTAGAAATAAGAGAATAAATCAAGTTGTTAAGGTATACTTATAATGCTATATTAATTACTAGTAGAACAATTAGGTATAGCTGTTGCATTAGCACAGTTTGTATATAACAGTTCTATTATAGAAACAACACTTATTACTCCATTCTATACTAATTATAGATATAAACTAGAAGTATATAGAGAATCAGGAATTATAGACATTAACAATAACTTAGCCCAAATTCAGGTTACTTATATCAAAGAACTATACAAAGAATTAGTAGACAAGCTGCGATTTGTTATAAAAAGGAATGCACATTACTATAATACAAGGTATAGTTAGGAGCTAATGCTAAAAAGGGGGATAAAGTCTATCTTTTACAAAAAACATTTAAACAAAACAACTAAGCAACAAATTAGATTATAAAAAGTAGGACTATTTAAGATCAAACATATTAAAGGACCTTTAAATTATAAATTGGCCTTACTAAAGACAATAAACATCTATCTAACATTTTATATATCTCTTCTCAAACCAGCACTAAAGGGAGCACTGCCAGCTCCAGAAACAGAAATCCAACCAGTCAACCTAGAAGCCAAATATAACATTAAAGGGATTTTGGACTACAAGTTTGTTAGGAACCAGCTTAGATATTTAGTCAAATGGTTAGGATACTTATAGTCAGAAAACTTATAGGAACCCAAGTCAAATCTTAGGAATTGCCCTAAGAAGCTTGCAGAGTTCTACCGCCAAAATCCAGGCCTTGCTAGAATGGATCGTTAGGCGGATAGACCTAGAACAGGTCAAACATAAGGTTAAGGGCTGGCTGGCCAAGGCCAGCCAAGGAGGACGGTTTGGTAGCCCCTAGCTTTTGCTAAGGCACCCTCTCCTCTGCCTCCCTCCTCTCTCTTTCCTCCTTCTCTTTCTTCTCCTTCTCCTTTGCAAGATCAAGCTCTTCTAGGTTATAGAAGCCACATGACAGCATGTCGTTCCTATAATAGGCGATGAATTTCTGTTGTTTCTGGAGGTATAGTATTTTTGCCATTGCCTCCTCTTCCTCTTCTTTGAGACGCTCCTCTTACTTTATAAGAGCCTCCCAACCATCTAGGAATTCTGGTTTACTGTCACACTTAGGACGGCCAGTTTGTATACACTTAGAACAGCAACTTGTCAAAGTTGTTATAATGTATTGGCGTTTGTTCAAAACATAGTAGGAACAGCACATAGCAGCTTCTTTACCAAAGTTTTTGGTATGATCAAATAAAGCTTTTTGTTTAGCACATTTTCTTTCCTTTACCGGTATAATAAAGGAAGAAGGTCAATGGCCTACACAAGATATTCTGATGTGGTCATTTAAGTATAGGGACCATGCTAGACTATATAGGGATAGTGTCATGATTTTATTATCATATACAGACCAGGCCTAAGGCTTGGTAAGTATGGTTATACTTATACAGAGAACCTAGATTAGTTGGTATAGGGGTTATATAGGGATTATATAACAGGATAGGACTATAGGGGATCGGAGTGATCTACTATGATCCGGGACTATAGGGGATCAGGGTGATCCACTATAATCTAAGAGCAGGAAGGTTCTATATAAGTTATAGTGTTTCCTTAGATAGGAGCTTTGTGCTTAACTTAATATCTTACTTTAGTTATTTAATACAAGCTTTGTTTATCTATTTAAGTAACAGGTTTACTTCTAAGTAAACAACCACCTGACTGCCACACTTCTGTTATAATACCAACCGACATTACTAAGTACCCGGCTATGCTTAGCTAGTATCCCTATAACCGTTATAAAGAGCTAGCAGTCAAGCCAGCCAGGACAGTTATGTGCTAACCGGGCCAGCCAAGCAGACAAGGGCTATAATGATAGCGGGGATGATGACAGCAATTATAATAACAATAGTAGTGAAGATAGCAATCAAGAAGTCATTAATGACCAGATCATATAAGAGATTAAAGTATAGAAGGGTTGGGCCAAAGAATGGCGGTTGATGTTATTAAGGAAAGCACCAGCCATTAAAGCCAATTTGTGGTTATAATATACCTAATAGAACAAGGTTTTAAGTCAGTCTAAATATAATATAATCAAGACCCACCGTTTTACCTATAAAGCCAATCCTAACAAGCCTAAATTAGCCCGTGTTTGCCGGGCATAGAGATGGATTTTAGAGCGGTGTTTAGATATATTAGTGGCGTCCAATCACAAGGATATATTAAAATAGTAGAAATCGCCTAAGAATAAAGTGGCCGACTAGTATCCGTTCAAGTTACCACAAAATGCAAATACTATAACCAAGTATAATGGAATTTGGCAATAAGGGTTATGTTATTAGATATAAACGGCACTAGGAGAGTAGGGAGATAAGAGCAAGACAGGGGTGCAATTTACTAAGGAACAGTAGGAGAGCATCTAAAAGATCCAGGTTATATTATAGACCAATCCACTAGAAGATAAGTTTATAGAAGAGGAAGAGCAAGACCAAGCATTGATAATAGAGTTAATGTAGTTTTGTATATTAATTGTTATATAGGATATAAGCAAGATCACTATATACAATTCCCTATTAATGCATTTTTTGGCTGTTATAGGTGTAGATGTATATATAAAGACACTCTAGTCATTGCTCTATTACACCAAATTTTTGGCCGCAGTTTTGTATATTAACCGGTTAATTATATTAGAGGTGGCCGTCCCCGCCAAGGCATAGCCGATATTATAGAGCCATAACAACATTCCAGATATGCCAAAGCATATTAAGCGGATCTAGAGCAAGCATTTGTAAAGGGTTGTTTTTGCCCACATTATGTATTTTAAGTTAGTTGGCTATAAGAAAGGTATTTAATAAGATATACAAGTCAGCCCCTAACATCTATTAGTTAGAAGATCAAGAAACCATTTTTTATAAAGGCCAACCTATACAGTTAGAGAAGATTTCAAAGATGTGTTATATAGTTAATAAGAAGTTACAGGAAATGTTAATATAGTTAATGTTTGAAAAAGCCGTTCTAGACATTGATTTAAGCCAGATTATAGACAGTATAGTATAGAGTTAGGAGTTCTGGCATAATAAGTATAGCTTTATCTAGCATCCCTAGAACAAGCATTTAGATGTTAGATATTAAGGATTGTTAAAGTGTATAAGGGAGGCCTGTAAAAAACGGCAAATAATAAAGAAGGGAATAAGCGGTTAGGACAAATAGATCAAGCACTATATAAATATATATTTAATGGCAGAAAAGAAGTTTTTAAGGAAAGGTATAGGAGGTGTTTACATCAAGTATAGGCAACCTGCCTATAGACCCAAAATCGGTTTGATTAAGGTTAGTAATAGTATATATTTAGCCTAGAATATATATATGATCAATGGCCAGTTGTGTATTTTGATAATATATAACAAGGCCTAGAAACGGCAAGGGAACACTAAATACATCATCTGGTTTTTGCCTGATAAGTTAAGCCAGATTTTTGTATAGTATATAGTTTATATATGGCTATTTGCCCAAGCATTAGATTATTAGGAATCGGAATATTTGTTTGGGGATGTTAGAGGTCTATAGGTAGAAGAGTAGTTGTCACAAGAATTAAAGACCATCACTAGCAAGCATTTAGGGGTTAAGTTGCCTATATCATTATAGTGTCAGACCGCTATTAGGATTGCCAAATGTTGTTTAATCCAAGCAAGCAAGTTATAGGAGAAGGAGGAAGAGGATAATAAGGATAGAGACAATTTTGCCAAAGGTGATAATAAGGAAGAGTTGCAAGCAACTATATTCTAGTATGCCATTATATAATAGTCTAGCTATGGCCAACAAGTTGTACAAGACTATTATGCCATTAACAGGGCATTTTTGCATCGATTAGGGCCTAAGTTGTTATGGGTGTTTAAGCAGGCGTTAATTGCATAGTATAAGTTGTTTGATTTGAAGTCTGACGGCACCAGTTAGAGTAAGAGCAGGGTTGGCCACTAGTATAAAGCCAGCAAGCAATTAGTACCCTATCCACAATCATCATCTCTGGTCTGTACAGTCCGGGCTTTTTGGGCCAATAGGAACCCCAGTCATTTTGTGGAAATTAAGCAAAGGGGGCAGTCCGGACATACCAGCCCGGGTTTTTTGATATTGCCCCAGAAACCCCGCAAAAAGATGGGAGCAGGTGGTTATTAAGGTAAGTGACCCTATAGAGTCGATTCCTGGTGTTAGAATCCGCAAATTGCATGTTATTTGTGTCGTTAGGGTAAGAGGGTTAGGGTTAAGGTTGGGGTAAATCATATAGGTGGAAATGAGGATTCGCGCAACCTATATCACAACAGGGAACGCGGGGAACGCGCCTAGGACCCCAAAATCAATAGAAGACCAGAAGGGAAGAAGAAGAAATAAGACGGTAAGTTAGGGGAAGAACCTACAAGTATTAAAAGTAAGGGGAGGAAGAGAGAGGTAGGAGTTATATAGATATAGCCAACCTGCCAAACTAGCAAAATAGACAAATTTATGATTTATTTGCCTGATTTCTATATTGTTGTGTATAAGAAGTGCCGGTATGCCATATTGCCTAGCCAGATCAACATGCATTTTATGCCCAAGAAACCCACTAGATCAAAGAAGCCAGCCAAAAAGCCCTATAGGTTAGGTAAGGTAACATGCTAGAGGATTAAACAGGACATAGCCCAGATTAATGGATTGATCCCCAACCCTAGAGCATTATAGCAGAGTAAGTTCCCATTTCCACCAGTAATAGCCACACCCATTCCCGCATTAGGCAAACCGCAAACAAATGGGATGCGGTATAAGGTAAAGGTAAGAGGGGGGAGTGTGGATATATATGTTGTTTATTATAGCAGATGCAAGAGCATTGTGGGGACATACATTAGTGGAAGAGTAAGCAAAAGGGACGACCCCGTAAAGAGAACCCCCAATCAGCCAGGGCGATCCTGTAGTAGACCAGGATCCATTGCTAGCGGTTTTTCAAGCAGGGACACAAATCATAGTATTTTGCGGTCCAACCCGTCCTAACCAGACCACCACCCACCCCACAAATGACATCCTGGGCGAGCCAGTTCAAGGCCACAAAGAAGGAGATGCAGCATGCATTTGAGAAGGCCAAAGAAGAAGAGGAACATGAGATTAAGGAGACCGACAAAGCCAAAGAGCCAAGTCTATAGTTGAAGCAGGTAGGATATATACCCCATTTAGCCAGCATTGATCAAAAGGACATATAAGAGTTTGTCAAACCTGTTGACAAGAAAGACAAACCCCATTTGGCCATTTTGTATATGGCATTTGAGTGGTTGATTCAAGATGCACAGTACCATGCTATATGGGAGGTGGTTGGGTTGCATATGTTGTTTGAAGCCAATAAGAAGGAGTTTGACAAGGAGACAAACATGCCATTTGATAGTTGGATGGATATCATAACCGTCAAGCGGTATGTTAAGGTATGGAAGCAGTTGTTGTTGTTTGTGTTTTGAGCCAAGAAGGACAAACCCAAGTTTTGACCCCTATATATGTTGACCAAAGCGCAGCAGACGGCCATGCAAACTATAAGGGACAGGATTCAGGCGTTTTAGCAGTAGAAGCAGGAGCAGGAGAAGAGTGCCAAGGACAAGGGTAAAGACCATAGTGAAGATGAAGGGTTTGATGATGATAATAGACTTGGGGGAGACAATAAAGGGGCAGATGAAGAAGACGTCAATAAGGGGTTTGAGGATGGGATATCCAAAGAAAAGGTCAAATGGATGGGCCAGATCTAGCAGGAGGTTTTATGGTTTTGTATTATGTTATTAGACCACTCATTACAGGACAACAAGTACAAGAGCGCCATTATTAGCAGATTGGCTGTTTTGATGATCAAGGGCAACAAAGGGTGGCATGATGCCAAAGATTTCACCCCCAAGTATTCCGCCATGATCAAGTTAGCACGGTTGATGGTCGTCCAAGAGGCATACTAGCAACAACAAGAGCAGATCCATGAATACCAGAGCGCCGACTTGACCAAGACCAAAGCCTATACGATGGCCACAAGTTATTATGGGTTGGTCAAGCGATCTGTTGGCCAGTTTATGACCATGGCCTATAGTGGCCATAATCCCATGCCCATGCAGTGGATATACCAGACCCGTTCGTACGGGTTTAAGATCTGATACACCACGCCCGCGGCCGGGAAGATCTAGTGGATTTGCAAGGAGGTGTTATACCCCGGCACCCAGGTCTAGATGTCCTAGTTACAAAGCATGGTGCATGGATTGATCAGGGAGGCCCACAACAAGTTGTTTGGGAAGTTGATGATGATGGACACCAAGGGGGGTAAAGATATGACACAGGTTCCACCCATCAATTAGGAGAATACCGTCAATCAGCCGTCCAAAACCAAGGTCAGGTGGTCGTTTTTGGATGATGAACAGAACAAGTTTGGCGCCTACAAGGAATGGTGGTTATTCAAGCGGATATATCAAGAGCAGGCGTTATGGGAGCAGTTTTTGGACATAGATAGGAAGTTAAAGGACAGAGCCGGCAAGGCATATTAACAGCATATCAAATGATTTTTAGAGGTGTTATTGGTGTTGATGCATTTGTGCGGTGGACAGCCAAGTAGGGCCCCAAGATTTTGGGATTATAGTGGAAGAATATGACCAACAGGGGCGTCCGTAACATTATTATCAAGGACCGCATAGTGGCATTTGTGGCCCAGTACCACAAAGGGTACTGCAGTAGTGGCAATATCAAGATCATCCACTAATATTTGCCCTAGGAGGTTGGGGAATTGTTGGTGTATTATTTATGGTTGGTTTTGCCGTTTTGGGAAAAGTTATAGTGCCAGATGGCAGGGAAGGTCATGTCTAGCACATTTATATAGGGGGACGCCAAGAAGAAGGAGCACTGGTAGTGGACCGGCCTAAAGCGGAAAAGGGGGGACAAAACAGAGGCAAGAACAGAAGCAAGAGGGGAGGCAAGAAGCAACACAAGAGGGAAAGCAAGGGGGAAAGCAAGAAGGGAAGGGGATACAGGACATACAAGAAAGAAGAGAAGTCAAGCCGACAAGAGAGAGCGGCAAATGCGGTCATTATAGACATCTAAGCATGTACACAAGATCATACAAGAAGCCAGCATATAGTGGATGGGCAGCCAGTCCATTTTGAGCATTAGCGTATAGAGGCAGATTGCCATTGCCATATCCTGTTGGTTTTGTTATAAGGATTGATTTAAAGACAACCAAGGTAAGTTGGATGCCAAAGAAGGTTGGGACAAGGACAATATGGCCGGGGATGACCTATGGGATTTGCAAGCCGGCCACAGGACACACATTGCAGGGATGATTTATGCCTATAAGTTGATGGAGGGCAATAATACCATTATTGGCCGTCAAGAGAAGTTCTGTCATGTTAGCTAGTGTTGGCATTGGTTTTTGGAATTTGCATCCGCATGTCAGGCCAACCCTGACCCTGTTTAGAGCAGAACAAAGCAAAAGCGGTCGTTGGTCAAGGACAAGATGGACGAGGTCCAGGCCGTACGGTAGAAGAAGTTATGGACTGTCAACATCCAGCACGCGTTAGAAGACATATATAGGGCCGGTATACAGTTCCGTGGGTTGCAGAAGCCCATGTTAGAGGCCATCATAAAGAACAAGAGTCTAGTGTTGGTTGTTATAGGAACCAGTGTTGGGAAGACAATGTTATTCCAGATTCCGGCCAAGAGTATGAGTTTGGGGACGACAGTAGTCATCACACCATTAATATTGTTACAAGACCATATGGTCAAGCGGTGTCAGAAAGTTGGGATTTTGTGTACAAAGTGGAAGAGTCAGCATGCCGGCAAGATGCAAGCCCAGATTGTTATTGTCATGCCCAAGGCCGCGGTCAGCAAGGCATTTGGGACGTTTTTGAACGATTTGCAGGGCCGCCAGGAGTTAGTTTGGATCATATATGACAAGTGTTATATGGTCATGGATAGCACACCCGATTTCTGGCCCAAGATATGGCAATTGGGAGAGTTGGCCATATAGGAGATGCAGATGGTGTTTTTGACGGCAACATTACCACTACATATAGAGGCCAAATTTATGCGGATTATAAAGGTATGGCCAGAAGATGTTTATGTATTCCGCGCACCTATAACATAGCCCAATATTGCATATTCTGTGTTTGAGTATAATCCGGACATGGACAAGACCAATGCCATATATCGGTTGGTTTATAAGAAGTTGGAGCAGTATCCGGCGCCCAGCAAGATCATCATATATAGCAGGACCATCAAACAGACAAAGGAGTTAAGTTGGGCATTGGGTTGTTATAAGTATTACTATAGGGTTGGCGATCAAGACAAGAAGGAGAAGATCATGGGACATTGGCAGTATGGCGATAGACGGTTAATCATGGCCACAAACGCGTTTGGATTAGGAATCAATGCCCCTAATGTCCAGGTTGTGATCTATGTGGGTGCCATTTATCAGATGCAGAGTTATAGTCAAGAGAGTGGCTATAGTGGGCAGGATAGGCAGCAGAGTAAAGCCATTGTCATGATGCCTGCCAGAAAGCAAGACATATTCCAGAAGAAGCAGGCCCAAGCCCATACACGGACATAGCCATGGAAGATCTAGAGCCAGGTAATGAGCATGGCCAAAGCAAAGCGGATGGAGTGGGATAAGATAGAGTGGTTTTTGAGCAGGAGTAAGTGTTGACAGGTGTTTTTAGACGCCAAGATGGACAGATATAAGGATTGGTTTAGGTATAAGGAGGGGGAGGAGCGGTGTAATATGTGTAAGAAGGACGATGCTATGATGGCAGAGTCGGAGGCATAACAGACAGCATATATGCAAGAGGAGCAGGAAAGACAGGAGCAAGAAGAGCAAGAGAGACAGGACAGGTGGTTAGATAGCGGCATTGATATTCCCAGCAGTAGCATTCCTGTCCTGACCATTGATATTGCAGAGCCTAGTAGCAGTATTGGCATGCCTGGTAGCCATCTGGTCCCCACCATACATGTTGATTGGGTTGATGGCCGCGATCACAGAACCGCCCGCGCTATGGCCAGCCATTCCCCAAGCAGTTTGGTCAGTTTTGACCATGGGTTTGCGGGCAATGCCATCCCGGCCCACAAGCAAGAGGTATTTATGGCCCAGCAAGCCTAGTGTCGGCAGTAGCGGTGGCAAACAGTAGTCAAAGAGCAAGACAAAGGGCATGAGGTATGGGATTTAGAGAACCGGTTAGATTTATAGGTAGGGAAGTGCCTGTTGTGTTATGTATGGCAGTGCCAGGGTTGGGAGATTGATACACAGCACCTGTTTGATCAGTGTCAGGACAAGTTATATAAGACGGTCATAGGCAAGGTTAAGAAATTGCAACAGATTTATTTTGAGAAGTTTGCTAGTTGTATGTTTTGCAAGGTTGCCTAATTAGTATACTCTTGTCGGTTGAACGTCACTTCCACCATTTTCCGCTATGGTGACCGTGTCCCCCCTGGACCGCACATGACGCGACTGGCCTCCACCCGCTTTCTTACATAATTTATGCCCGTTTATGAAGCCATTCACAAATTTGTGAACGGCAAGCCCAATAATGAAGTCAGAGCGCGTTTGGTCGTCCTTTGGGACGCGTCCTAGTTCATTCAGCTATCAAATCAACTTACTTTTCGGCTTGGATTATCGTTCATTATGTCGCTTCTATATTTCCATCCCGATTACTCTATAGTTATCTGCACGTCCTGTCAATATGCCCTTCAGACCACGACTCTTAGTGGCATCCTTTCGCATCTTATGCGATTCCACAAGGGGTACTCCCCAGCAGAGAGGCAGGCTATGGCCGCAGATGTCCCGACGGCACTTCTCGCGCCTCCTGATCAAGTCAAGCATTTCCAACCTCCGCCAACCCTTCCACCAATCCCTCAGCTCGCGACCTTTACCGATGGTATTGCGTGTAAGCTCTGCCCTGCTGACCAGATATATATCTGCCGCCAAAACATAGAGAAATTAAAGCCGTGCAAGAAGAAGCAGCGGGACCACAACACAGTCTTAGCCAAGGATGCTATGATAG
>JAHEWH010000061.1:0-61547 GCA_020726485.1 Halenospora varia
TCTATAAAAGTTCGCGCTCCCCACTCCTCGACCATCGTCCTCTTCAATCTTTCCCAACACGCCCTCGCGCGGTCGTTTCGCTCTCGTTATGCGCCGTTAACCCCTCCTACTGAACCCACTCAGAAAGCCACATCGCCAGCTTCGCCGCAGCTAAAAACCTTGACGGCACAGCCTGTTTGAAGCCAGAACCCTCGATCTCCCACTTGACATTCGATGCTCATAACTGTCTACAACGACGATCGCCCCTTTGGGCCGCGTCGTACTGGCCGAGATACGAGGATCAGCCCAGCTTGGCGCTCTCTTCTTACCGCCGCACCATCACAATCCTCGCCGCCAGCCCTCGGTGACTGCGGCAGCGGAGGCCTGCCCTTGGATTCCCTTTCCTGCCGTATTGACTTGGCCAATCGAAGAAATGCCTCACGACGACGTGGCTAGCTTCTGCCTAGCTGCGCTGCGGAATTACGCGTCGGGAGAAGGATCTCAGTGAGTTCCCTGGCGCTGTGGAGAAGATAACGGGCGCTCTCTGCCTTGATTTGAGGCTGCGACAAGAAGGACCGATGTCCGCCTACGTGGCGGTGGCAGATTTGCAGATTGCTTGTTTTGAAAGCTTCAGCTGAGCATCCTACGGACCGAATACGAAACGCCGGCGGTGAGAGGAATCACAAGCGGGCGGGGAGATGAGGGGGATCGCAAGCAGGCAGATCGTGGGATCTCGGGAAGAGCTCGATCCGGGGCCATTGCATACTGGAAGGATGGATCTAGTAGAGGAGGGCTGCGCGAAGATCCTTGGCAGAGGCCGCTACGATTGGCTAAAGGGCACATGCTTTCGGAGTCGATACGGGGATATCTGCGCTGTGCAGTCTCTCTTCTACACCGGAAGGTCGTTTGGCTCTCAGCCATGTGTGGGACGGCTACAGGCTCCAACGAACGAATGGATGAGTGAGGTGGATTGGTTTGCAGCAGGATTTCGGCCGATGGCAAGCCCATTCTTGGATCGTCGGTGAAGCCGGAGGAAGTGCTAGGGCAGCAGGTGTGATGTTCAAAGTGATGGGAGAAGGAGCTCAGGGCCTGTTGTGCACGCCCAGCTTTGAAGCTCGGCGATTGGGTCGATTGCTCTTGGGAAATGCCTCGATTCGCCCACGGGTTAGGCACCCTAGAGGATATACGTCTCTATAGAGGCTTGGAGAGCTGAGGATTTATACGTATATAGTTTCATTCGATCTGCGGGGCGGTATGGTGAGAATACGGCAAAGGAGGCGACTAGTGTCGAGCAAGACTAGGCGAATTCCTGTAAGGGGACGCCCACTAGCTACCACATAAATCACTCGATCCCTCTCGCTTAGGATCCAAAATCCCCAGACTGTATTCCCTCTATTTCATCTTTTTCATCTCACGATGGCTGCTATCGAGAGAAAATCTGTCCAATTTTCGCTACCTTTAACCCTATCATCCTACAACAGCTATGCGCTTGGGCCTGCTCAAGCCGGTCAGTCTCTTCGCGCAAACAACCACCACTACACCCAGAACATGTCAAAGCACAATCGGCCAAATCAGCTTCCCAAAGGCTACGGTCAATTCAAGTCTTTAGCTGCAAACACTTTTGCCCGCTCTACATGTCAGGATAGGGCAGATTGGAGCCTTGCGGCGAGAGCGGAAGGTACGTGGAGAAGATATACCTAAATGAATTGTTCTGATCCGTCCATTTAGGTGGTAAGCGCACTCTTGCCAACGATGACGAGGGATCAGACGACGATATTCCATCTCTCAACGAGCTTTTCCGAACTACTCAGCCTCCGGATATATCATCGCAGGCTTTAAAGCGGGAGTGTAGCCTTCAAAGCCTTTAGAATCCGGTCAATCCATGTCTCGATGTGGCTGGAATGCACATCGACCAGACAATATCAGGGCTGGGTGAAGGTCAAGGCGACACACGAGGCAGTCAAGGTAGGCATATCGACTCTCTCCTATAGTAAGCAGTCTGCTAATAATACGCAGACCGGCCGGTGATTATCGAAGAGGACGAGGCCGAAGACACTTCTAGTAGCAGGGATGCCGATACTGGGCGTGTTGAACGGGATACGAGTCCGCACAATGCCCTCGCAACCTCGGAACTCGCCTCTAGGTCGTCCACGTCAATTAGTGCACCCAGTTTTGAAAAATGGTAGGATGTGGAGGAGGGTCATTATGTTTATAAGCCAGTCTTAAGGCCTGGCTCTTGTGAGCAGCAAGGCGTGCCTGCTGCTTCTGCACAAGACCAACCTTATAGTCTCCGCCAATCCTCTAAGCCGCCACAAGATCAGATCAACCAGCAAGACATCGGCAATGCCGCTCAGAGCACGTCGGTGGAGTCAGCCCCCCCGCCGCATTCCCTGCCCAAGCCTTCTAACACGGGTGATGATGGATGGACTGAGGACAGCATGGCTGAACTAGAGGAAGAAATGGGTTTGGCTATAGTAGAGCAAGCGAAGTCACCACCAGCTGGCGCACCAAGCTCCTCACATCCTCCTCGCTCGGAGGAATCGCAGGACGAGATTAGGAGCCGACAACGCAGCGAAACCGCCGGGAGCAGACTAGAAGAGCCGAGAGATGGTTCTCGACATGCCACCTTAGATCAGGACCTTGGGTGGGAGCAGCGGGAGACTAGGGTGGTGGTGGAAATAGTAGAGGAGAGGGAGCAACAGGAGGAGGTGCTAGCGGTAGAAGTGGCCAGCGAGGCGGCAAAGGAGGAGGGGGAAAAGGAGCGGGACGATAGCAATAGCGAGCGGGAGCAATGCGGGGAGAAACGGCGGCGCCAGGACAAGACAAGCAGTAGCAGCCAGCATTTCGATACTAGCGATGACGAACATGACGCAACCTGGGAGGAAGCGGGTGACGAGGATACACGACCTGCAAAGCGGCGGAGCCCACGCCGAGAGTCTACGAAGAATGCATTGATACCTGCTCCTAAGTCACCCCTCTAATGGCCTTACATCCCTACGCCATCTGCCACCTAACCTGGGATAAAGGATAAGGAGTCCCAAGCCGATCACACGCACCTGCCAAGTCCTGCAGACGACCGAAACCACTATACCCCACGAACCCCTCAAAGCCACTCCCCTATGACAGAGAAGGCACTTGTTGCGGAATATCAGGAATGGCCCATTCAAAGCTTTCTTAAGTGCGCAAGGATCGGAAATAAAACAATGTATAATCTCGAGATCAACCTACCACAAATCCCGGAGCGCCTTACCCTCTCCTTTCCTCTTCACGGGTCAGGCATTAGCTCGAGTAGGGAAGTGTTGACAGACGTTGTACACCCTCACGAGGCCGTCTCATATTCCAAGACCTATGCCAAAACTTCGCGACCACAGACAAAGCCCACTCCGTGGACACGAGAAGAGGAGGCGACGGTGATCCGGATGAAGGATGATGACTGTTCGTGGGAAGAGATCCAAGCCGCCCTCCCCCACCGCAGTAGTGGGACGATCCAGGTCCGCTATTCGACGAAACTCAAAAAGAAATGTCCCGCAAAAGGAAAACAGCGGCGGTTATAGGGGTTTAGCCAGCACTAATATTGATTTTTTTTTGTCCGTCAGAAGAACTTTTATTTTAGTTCAATCAATTACGTTGCTTCAATTCATAGGGTGTGCTGCTCTTAATTGACTCCACCGAATTTTGATCGAACCCTCCTCCGCCTTGTGTTCTCTGGTTCTCCGCAGTCAAATTCCTTCGATCGTGCTCGTTCTTGCCATGTTCCCAATTTGCTTTCCTTGTGCCTCTGCCTCCTTCAAGCTCTCTCACCTCTTCGGCCTGCTCTTATCCCAAGATATCCTAGCTGCCGAGTAAATGTAGGAGACCCTTAGAGTTCGTCGAAATATGCTTTGGTACTTAATGAGTAAACATCTATTTAGCTTACTATCACACGTACCGATCTTAGCATACCCATCAGACGAGAACAGTATTTTCGAGCTATCTAGCTTTAAAAGGGAGAGGCTACATTTGGAAAGATGTTTCATGCCTTCGAAGACCTTGTAAATATTAGATACACAACTTCGCATAGGGAGGCTAACTTCCCTGACGGCAGGCAAATAATTTCAAGGGATAAGCTCGCCAAGTACGAAAGGGGGTTGTAAGAACTCACGCACACCCCCCCAGATTCTGTCACGCTGCTTACGGAAATTAGTGGGGAACATTTCAACATTTGACGTGGTTCTATAGAAAGATTCCACTCACTGCCTACAAGGGGGTGTGCGTGAGTTCTGTCAACCCCCTTTCGTACAAAGGCACAGCTAAAGTTCGCACACCTAGACTTTACACACCCATTCCGCCAAGCCAACAGAAAGATTGTTGAACAGTTAAAGAGGGAGGCGAAATGGAGCTCCTTCACATGTTTTATGTGACGGGAATTTCTGGCGAGAAAGGAGTTGACCCCGAGCTCCACGAGATTCGCCTCATTAGATGCGAAAAAAGCAATCGATCTATATAGGTCTGGGATAGTGTGTTCGTGAAGTAACGAGGATACCAGCGATAGGTTTCTCAGATCAGACGTGTCTTTTACCTGGCTGGTTTAGCCACGGGAGCTTTGTTTAGCCAGGAACTTACCTCTTGGAGAATCGAATAGAAAATATCTTTACCAAGTAGGACATTTATCTAACATAGTTGCACGACAGAAACGCAATACTTCTAGAGTATCCAGGTAGCACAGTGTTCGTGGAATGATTCAGTAGATCGTGACGAAAAAGTTTGCACTGGCGATGGGCGCTAAAGTTACCCCGCCTCCTACCCCGCTATCCACATGCTTATCTTAGCAGCCGCTTTATGAGGGCAGCGGTTTCAGGCGGGTAGGGCTGATGTCGTCATCTGATGTCATTATTGAAGGGGCGGATAGTGGGGCGTTGAAAAGGGAGCCCAAATTGGCACCCAGATGTTAGCGCATCTATTTCGATAGCCCTTAACAGACAGAGCGTCGAAGGACCGTTAAAGGAGGCAAAATTGACTCCCTGATGCTAGTGTCGAGAAGGGAGGAGAATTTGGCTCCCACATTGGACTTTACGGAGGCTTCGACAAGGGTTAGAGCCAGTGATATATTAATGCTTGGCCGCTGCTTTTACTGCTAGAGATATAATACTATGACTGCGGCTCGGGATTACTATACAAATACGAGAGAATTTGATAAAGCAGCATTGCTAAGCGTTTTTTACACACGAGTGCGCGCACATACATAGAAAGTCAGATTATTACTCCTAATACGAAGTATAGCGTCTTGCGCCCTTCTCCAGCAGCAGCTTTACCACCGCCTCGTGCCCCTTCTCTGCAGCCCATGACAGCGGCGTTTGACAATCATTCGCTGCAGCCCATGCTCGACTCTTCTGCGCCATCTTTATTCGTGATGATACCTCAACAGATGGGGGCCGGGGCAGAACCTGAGGACGACGCCACTCTGGGCCGGGCAGAAGATAAGATCATGCTCAGGAAGCTAGCGACAGAGTTTGCAAACAAGTTGCCGGAACAGGAATTCAGCCCGGCTGAGATCCAGTCGTTTTTGCTGGAATATAGGCGGTCGCCTCATATGGCAGTGGAGAATGTGCAGGAATGGGTAGTCAGAGCCAGGGAGGCGAAAAGGAGAACGAAGAGAGCAGATTCTGGGGTGATTCAAGAAGGTGGTGATCTTCTTGATTGATTTGACGTTGTGTTATTTGCCTTGCTGGTGCGTTGAAGAGTCCAGTCATTAATGCCGGTACTGAGTATGAGGCCGACTTCTGAAGGCCGGCCAATCCGATAATATGCGAAATTATTTCCAGCTTTCAGGTTTGAATTGGTATACTGATGCCGTCTATCATCTTGTGCTTCTTCTGTTGACTCTAGATTGGACAGAGTGGTATGAAAGATTAAAGTTTTCTATTTCAGTAGTGATCAATTTATGATGATAGGATGAGCTTCTGCAGTCGTATACGGCGTGCCGAAGAACCACAGCCCAAGAAACTCGGCATGTCTCTTTTTGGATGTGATTAGGTGCCATGTTCCAGCATCGTGTCCTGCGATCAAAGCCAGAAATTGCCGTGAGAGTGTCTTGGGCAGTACAGACACTGTCAAACCTGTCGAGGGCTGGGGCTTGTCGGACCATGTGGAGCATAACCTAACACAGCCATCTCGTCCTGATGAAGCTGCATACCAGAGAAACGTAAGCTTAATCTAGTGAAGTTGCAAAGGAAGAACTAACTAGTTCAAGCAATTTTGGAACTTGAGATTCGAAGTGCAGAAGATTCAGCCTCCCTTTGATGAGCAAGCACAGAAGGATATATCCTCTCGACTTACAGCTCTGCATCAAGTCACCAGGTTCAACACTAATGCCATCCGCAAAATCAAAATCCGCCAAGTACTCAAAGAGCTGTTGAAGCGGAGCTGTGCACTAACGCACGACAAGCGCCGGCTTCGAAAGCGATCTCAACATTTGCTTAGGAGGCTGAACGGGACTATTCATGCCTACCAGCGGCGTGGTACCTCTAATGTAGGACGTCGAATGTGGCACTCAAGATGATATAGTAGAAAGGTTGGGCATTCTGCTGGGGCGGAGTGTTGACCAGATATTCCGACCATCACGAATAGACTAATGCCTCTGCAGCCTAGTTATGACTCATCAATATAGGTTGCACTGTGATGTGCCTATAGGCAACCACTGCTGGAACCTAGTAGACTTTAGCACACTCGTACCTATAAGTAGGCTTCATGTATCATAGAATGAAGAATCAACAGTTCTAGTCAACAACATTGTCAAATAATTCGCGCCTTAAACTCCCGTCCCTCAAACGAAATGTGTCTCCTTTGGATAGAACCCACCCCGACTCTTTCATAATGTCCTCCCTCGAGTCCCTGCATAACAGCCAATACATAATGTACTTGCCCATCTGTTCCTCGCCCTTCGCGTGCCCTTCCAACGACAATACACTTCAGTCTCTGAGTGTCTGTTATATCCTCCCCATCGAACTTCAACCACCCTATTTTGCCGGCCGATCCAGCAAATATGTCGCATTCTGCATTCTGCTTCTGCGGTTCGATCGTACAATCTAAGAACTCTCTCGCTAGAGCTTGCAGTTCAGGTTCGCTTCCCAATTTGATGGCGTTATTCCATTCTACCTTCGCGAATGGAATATCCATATAACTGATCTCTCCCTCGCATGCCATCCAGGACCACGATGGCACCTTCCGGCCTGGCGGGCACTTCATCTGCTTCATCCTCTCAACTCTAGACCGTTTCCACAGGATGCTCCGATGTAAGTAACGCTGGAAAATGCCGTAGCTCACTGCAGTGCTAAAAGCCCTTGCAAATCCGCTCTCTAGTCCAGAAATCGCAACGGGCCTGTCGGTAAGGTTTGTAAGGGCAAGCTTCGAATACATCTTAAAAAAGGACGTAAAGAGATGGATTCTGTTTGGATCGGACTGAAACTTAGCGGAGCTCGGAAACTTAGAGTCGCTTAGCAAACTAGCGTCACTGAAAAAAGTCAGATATATTTAATCGTTCGCTAAACCGTCAAGGTAGTCGAAATCGTCTTTAACAGAATGAGAATGCAGACATACAAAGGCTGTAGGAAGAATTTTGGCTCCAAATGGAATTATAATCGGGCCCGATGGACTTACTTGCGCATTTTGAGGAGGGTCTCACAGTGAACCCCTTTACCACATTCCCAATAAGTCTGCTTTTCAGTGAAATGAATTGTCCGACGTGATAAGGCTCTTTCTTGTAATACCCATCCCCGTTGACTTAGTACTCCTTCCTCTACGTCGCGGTGAAAATCGTCGATATGTTCACAAATATAGAGTGGAGTGTCTGAGGCATTTGAGACCTTTACACACTGTCTTGGTGGCCGTGGATTGAGAAATCCTTTGGTGGAATCCTCAGCGGAGCTAGCAGCAATCGTACAATAGGCCGAACTGAAGACCGTTTCCATCTTCTTAGACTCAGTATCCCAGTCACTCCTTTTGCGGCACTCGTCAGAGCATTTTTCGTGAGACTGAATTATGCAAATCGAGTCAATCCAGAGGAACCGTTCACCAAGTTCCCGAGTAACTATGACAGCATCTTGAAATGTCTTAGGTAGTTTATCGAAATCGATGCCTTTACGTAGGGAATCGATATTGCAACCAAAAGTGCAAAATTTCTGACTCTCGTTCAGGTTGCCCCAGCAATGAGACAAAGCAATGTACCTTCCCCGTTCACCTCCTTCGGTACAATGAAGACGTAGCGAATCCGAGTTCCTGGGGTCTCCTACATCAAGGACTCTAGTGGGTAGTGGACCATCGAATCGAAGCCCACAGGAATCATGGTTATCACAAACTCGAAGCCATTTGCGAAGCAATTTGAAATGGATCGGACTTCCCGCTTCGTGTAATATCGGAAATCCGACTTGGATATCAGTAGAAGCTGCTTCAGATCCTATCCATAAATAGGAAGTAAGTTATCCTGTAGTGCGACATATTCTTCTCCTACTTATAGACGGGGCTGAGTGAATCTTTACATACCTAGACCCATACATATTCTAAGAACAGGCGGTTCATAACCATCCATTTTCAACATCGAGCCTTTCCTGAAGAGCACAATATCCTTTTGATCGCCTGAGCTAGACTGATTCAAGCATTGAAAGAGCATTCCGCAAAGTTCACAAGACTCCACAGTTTTACTCAGCTGAGAGGACCTGACGTTATAGTAGAAATCCCGAGACAATATATCGATATTTCTACAGTTCCCACACAATTGCGAAAAGGCTGATTGTTGAGGTAGTATATCCGGCTGGTTGATTCGTAAAAATTCCTCGGCGAAAGTATTGTCTGTATTATATTCCCATATATCTTTAATCTATGTTCTATTTAGTATAGCACTAATTGATTAATTAAGAAAGCCATGCTCTGCCTAGGCCTAGGTCTACTTACAAACTACACCAGCGAGCAAAACAAGGTCAGCGGTCTCCACGCTTATTTTACTTAGCCAGGTCTACTTACCCGCTATACCAGCGAGTAAAACAAGGTCAGCGGCCTCCACGCTTACTTTACTTAGCCAGGTCTACTTACATACTACACCAGCGAGCAAAACAAGGTTAGCGGTCTCCACGCTTACTTTACTTAGGAAGGTCTACTTACCGCCTATACCAGCGAGTAAAACAAGGTTAGCGGTCCACACGCTTACTTTACTTAGCCAGGTTTATTTACATACTACACCAGCGAGTAAAACAAGGTCAGCGGTCTCTATACTTGCTTTACTTAGCCAGGTCTACTTACATCCTACACCGGCGAGCAAGTCAAGGTCAGTGGTCTCCACGCTTACTTTACTTAGCCAGGTCTACTTACCGGCTACACCAGCGAGCAAAACAAAGATTAGCGGTCCACACGCTTGCTTTACTTAGCCAGGTCTACTTACCTCCTACACCGGCGAGTAAAACAAGGTCAGCGGTCTCTATGCTTGCTTTACTTAGCCAGGTCTACTTACGTCCTACACCGGCGAGCAAGACAAGGTTAGTGGTCTCCACGCTTACTTTACTTAGCCAGGTCTACTTACCTCCTACACCAGCGAGCAAAACAAGGTTAGCGGTCCACACGCTTACTTTACTTAGCCAGGTCTACTTACATACTACACCAGCGAGTAAAACAAGGTCAGCGGTCTCCACGCTTACTTTACTTAGCCAGGTCTAGTTACCGGCTACACCGGCGAGCAAAACAAGGTTAGCGGTCCACACGCTTGCTTTACTTAGCCAGGTCTACTTACCTCCTACACCAGCGAGCAAAACAAAGTCAGCGGTCCACACGCTTACTTTACTTAGCAGGTCTACTTACAGGCTATACCAGCGAGCAAAACAAGGTTAGCGGTCCACACGCTTGCTTTACTTAGCCAGGTCTACTTACCTCCTACACCAGCGAGCAAAACAAAGTCAGCAGCCTCCACTCTTACTTTACTTAGCCAGGTCTACTTACCCGCTATACCAGCGAGTAAAACAAGGTCAGCGGCCTCCACGCTTACTTTACTTAGCCAGGTCTACTTACCTCCTACACCAGCGAGCAAAACAAAGTCAGCGGTCCACACGCTTACTTTACTTAGCAGGTCTGCTTACAGGCTATGCCAGCGAGCAAAACAAGGTCAGCGGCCTCTACGCTTGCTTTACTTAGCCATGTCTACTTACATCCTACACCAGCGAGCAAAACAAGGTCAGCGGTCCCTACGCTTACTTTACTTAGCCAGGTCTACTTACATCCTATACCGGCGAGCAAAGCAAGGTCAGCGGTCCACACGCTTACTTTACTTAGCAGGTCTACTTACAGGCTATACCAGCAAAACAAGGTCAGCGGCCTCTACGCTTACTTTACTTAGCCAGGTCTACTTACGAACTGTACCAGCGAGCAAAACAAGGTTAGCGGTCCACACGCTTGCTTTACTTAGCCAGGTCTACTTACCAACTACACCAGCGAGCAAAACAAGGTCAGCGGTCCCCACGCTTACTTTTAGCCAGGTCTACTTACCGCCTACACCAGCGAGTAAAACAAGGTTAGTGGTCCACACGCTTACTTTACTTAGCCAGGTCTACTTACCAACTACACCAGCGAGTAAAACAAGTCAGCGGTCCCCACGCTTACTTTACTTAGCCAGGTCTACTTACCAACTACACCAGCGAGCAAAACAAGGTCAGCAGTCTACACGTTTACTTTACCTAACCAGCTATACCTACTTCCTATAGCAGCAAACGGAATAAGGTCAGTAATCGGCACCTTTGCTCTGCTTTAGCGTCCCTACTTACAATCTATAAGTAGGATTCAAATTATATTAGCTTCGAACTATAAATTAGAGTTTACTAATGTAACATACCTTAAAATCTTCAGACATATCAATTGGATGCTTGTTGGATAAAGGCTTAGCGGCTAGACGTCTACTAAAAAATATCTCCACAACACGTCTTAACGCCTTCATACTGTTTGATTCTGAGAAAATCAATCTGTTTCCCTTTTAACAAAACCCACAGGTGATAGCACTTACTCACCTGCTTTCCCCAAGTTGCATATTTCCTGCAGTTCGGACACGGAATCGGTCCAATAAAAATGTTCATGCAGCCCTCGTGACAGATCTGGTACCAATTAAATTTACAGTTGCAAGCGAGAAAATGACAGCTGTCGGTGCAACCCCGCTTCTCGAGTACGCATGCTTAACGACAATGGCCGTCTCATTGTCATTGGAGAGGTGGCCGAGGCCTGATAATTCATTCGACGGCTTAGAATGGTCATGTGGGGATATGAGGCCGTGGTGGCGTTGTTCTGGAGTGAGACGCAAATTCGATTCGATCACGCAAGGCAAAGGTGGGCCAGCGCTTGCCAATCCTTGATTGAGAGCCTTATCTTCATCTGAATACAGTACCTCGGGATCACGCCCCAAATCACTCGAGACAGCCTGAACCCTAATTAGGAATCTGTAGTCACTATCCTGCGTAAAGGCGTGCTTCCAAGAGTCATCTCCATTGGGGCTACCGGGACCCATGACTACTTGGGGATCAATGCCAGGAAGGCCATTGTCTCCATAATATATCGCAGAGCGTATTGAAATGAACTGATTCGCGGCATCTTTACCTAGCTCGGATTCGAGCTCTAGAAGTAACGTTAGATCATTAGTTCTTTCTTGCAGGTGGGGCGGGATCTCCATTGTGGCTAAGGCGCGATTGTTGGATGATAAAGGTGGGGGATGAGGGGGGAGGTGTCAGATTTTATGGGTTGTGGGGACCTGCGAACTCGACTTTTTCGCATGTGGGTGGCTTGCCCAGTATCTATTATGTAACATGACGTAGGCCCTACAACGGCAAAACCTTTTCAATTTTGAAATTGCTGTCTATAGGAAAGGTCTTAACTCAATCACCCAGTCTGATATGGACATTGAACGTTCGAAAAAGAAAAGTCTCGGAGCAGCTTCCGATCATGCGGAAGTAGCAACCATCTGATTGTAGACAGAATCAATTTGGAGATTGATAGTAAATAGGGAGAAAAGTGTTAAGAGCGACGCCTGATATATTCTACGGCCACGGACCATCTAACCATTGTTGTCGATTCCGAATTTGTGTCCCCGCCAAGATATCGTGGTGCTTGGTTAGTTTGGCAAGCGGGTCGGCCCGCCATCGATCACCGCCGAGTTCCCAAATTACCCCGGAGATGGCAGATGCGATAGCTGCCATGAATGTGGCTCTCTCCACTCCTTCCTCTCACTACTGTTCTTGCCAACCACCCCCTGGGAGCCCACCACCGTCTCGCGCAACGGAGACAACTCCATGTTCACCAACTCCCTGTCCTACGCCTTCGACGAACCAGGGGTCGTCACAGGTTGAATTCATGCAGCTCGCCCAACAGTTCCTGGACATTCTCAAGTCTCTCAATATCAAGCAAGGCCTGCCTCCTCCGCCCGCCGCTACAGACAAAGTCAAATCCGAGGAATCGCCAGCTCGAGCTTCAAAGCTTGAGTTTAAAACAGTCAATGAAGTGTACGTCTTCCATGGCATGCAAATCCAACTTTGATGGAGCTTACACAACTCATACAGCTGGGACGCAAAAGCATACAAGTATAAGATCGTGGAATCGTTGACGCCACCTGATGAAGAGAACGAACTGGATCAATATATCTTTGTGGTTCGCACCCGGATCGGTGAGCACCCTGGCCTCTCTATCAACTTCCGTTCCTAACGATGAGGCCAGATAAGGACGAGAAATCGACACACCACGTTGACATCAAATCTGCGGGGTTGCGAGACATTCTTAGATCGGTTCTGCGAGATGTCAACGGTATTAGCCTGCGGGAGGAGAAGCCTTCAGTACAGTTACCCTTGGCTTTGCAGTAGGAGACCAGAGTCAGTATAATTGCTAACTTCGTCCAGGTCGAACAGAACCTGCTCTTCCACTACCTCTCCGATCTCGAGGCGTATCGAAGCAACCACACTACCGTTGACGATTCAACGCTTCGGAGGTTTAACATAGACACGTGTCACTTTGGGACCACAAGCGGCCGCTCTTGAAATAAAAATGAAGTTCCAGGTAACTCAGCATGCTCGTCTGCATTGATGGACCATTGTAAAGAACTCGTTAGACAGGCAGGTGGAATGGTTCGTGAGCATCTGGGCCGATTCTTTGTTTATATCGGGTATGCTTTACAAGCCAATGATAGCAGTAGGTAGTGGCCATCGACCGGGGGAAAGGACTTCGCGGCATAGAACAGTCGTTTGTCACGCCAAGCCTCTGTTGACATGCGAACTTGAAAGTTCGCTAACGTATATAGTCGACGAAAAAGACGGCCGCGCACAGATGGACACAAAAAATAAAGAGTCCTGCCCTCGTTATAACTCGTAACTTATCAAGTATACTGCGATTAACCTAGATAGACTCGCTCTGCTCCATCAAGTGCAAGCAATGTATCGCCCCTCACACGACGTTCCCATCCTTCTCCACTTTGAAGAGCTAAGATAAGATCAAGCACCTATTTCCATTTGCTGCTATACTGCACTCTGTTTATCCCAATCCCAGATCCTCATCTCGACTCATTCTCAATCATGACATCAAGCAATCTATCCTCATCATTCACCTCGCCTTCTAGCGCAACCGAACGCCTCACACTCTTAAAGAACTTCCCTTCAACCTGCTCCGGAGACTACCTAGAACACAAGGATCGCTCCAATCGAAGCACTAGCTGGGATCGGCGAAAAGTCCGTCAGAAGACTTCGACAGGATGGGTTGAAGTGGGGGTGCTTCCGTTTCCGCTTCCGGTAAGGCGATGTCTCTTAAAAGACTGGCTCCTGCTTCAAAATCTCTGAACGCTCGAAATCTGCCCGCATCGTAACATAGAGGGTGGCTTGTTAAGAAAGTCCTTCTAGAGTCGTGGTCCAGGGTCAGTCGTCTAGGATCGAATCCGTTGGACAAGCCTTTAAGAACTCGGTATTCCGATCGATTCCATCCCACAACTCCCGGTCGTTCTCTCTTACAGGGCGAAATGTTAGAATTAGTTTATCATCGATCTGTTGCGAGGTGTCATCTCCTGGGTATCGAGTTGACCAAGTGTGCCTGCAGAAGAGTTTATTGTGGACGTGGAACCGGCCGTCATGAGAGAAGTCACCAAAAGCTAAAACCTCTAGCGTTGGAGGTCCAAAGGCCCAATTGGTAAATTCCAGAAGCTCGGCCGGCAGGCGTAATAGCTCAGCAGTATCGAAGGAATCCAAAGAAGCTGTGGAATGAGTGATGCTCGGAGGCTTCCCACTATTTGAGGTGCTTTCGTTGGATGAACCGTCTCCCAATGCACCGTCGCTAGCAGTCATGACGTCTGGATCAGGATCGGTTCCCAGTTCCTCATCGGTCAAACTGTCTTCGTCAGAATCCAGTTCCCAGTTCCCGAATAACGTTGCTCTCGATCTCCTCGTAAGGCCCTCCATATCAACACCGGATTTCCTTATATGCAGGATCTTCAACGTTGGAGTGGTGATGAACAACCGATCTGGATCTCTTGATGGCACCAGTCTCAGGCGCAAATCGTTCGTCTCGTTTTCTTTTTTGCCCCGAAGAAATCGATGTGCTGCTTGTGGTGATTCCGAGACAGGTCAAGCGTCCCACGCTACTTCTGGATCTTCCTTGGAGGCTACTTCTCGTTCTCGAATTCGCTCGGCTGGACTCCATACCATTATCGACCCAAGAGGCTTTGATGGATGGCTTCCGAGGCGCCCCAAATTTCATGCAGTTCCGCAAATTCGCAATAGCGTCCAGAATTCCATCGATAGCAATCCGTTCATGATGGAACCATTCAGCAACGCCTGTGACTCCTCTCTCGAGAGCCAGCTTCAATAACCTTCCCTCCCGTTGCCTCTTATCAGACGGCCAAGCAAACTTGTCCACATACTCCCACCCAGTTGAATCAATTCTCCTTCCTCGACAGTATGTTGTTCCTCTGCACACTATCGCTTTTGTCGTCGCGGTCCTCCCGGATGACTCTGAATCACACAGATATTTTAAATTTCAAATTTTGTTGTCATTTTATGAATAATCCAGAGGCGTAACGAGTTGGCCAAGCTAGTAGGCGAGGAAATGTTGCCTAATGGAGAGGCTGTCACGATAGAGTGGACTGCGGGAAGTTTCACTGATATTGTTTTTGGACTACCCCGATCAACGAATATATGAAGGCATTATTTAATGGCAGCGGCGATTGGCAAAACCTTACCGGCTTCTTGCGGATCGTAAATTGTAAGATCCCGACGCTATCCAGAAGGCCAGGGATGCCTTGTTTGTACTTGAATCTATACCGGACCTTGTTGAAAAGGAACGAAACCGGCCACCGAATAGCATTTCTTTATACTGTCCCTCACCAGATAGAGAAAGTCAGCAATCGCGAATCACACGGCCTTCAATTAACGCGCGCCAGTCCGCTCCTGCCACCGAAAGATCCTCTGATTTAGGGCCATTTCGATCCCATACTCAAGATTCTGATATGTCCGACGTGCCCCAAGCATTCCTTCAGTCACCCTGCCAAACCTCGAGACAGAACATAGTTGCTGGAGAGCCATGGACTGACTCGCTCACTAGCCACCATGACCAACCTGCTCAGCAGTTAAGCAAATTGAGATCGGATGACGCCAGTAAAGCTTCCCAAAGCCAAGGCATTGCTCCTCTCGACCCCAACAAACCACGACACTCATCGATCGGCATCACAAGCACTAATAACTCTATCGGTCAAGCGACTGGGCTGATGCGTCGGCCCCTGCCCGAGCAGAATCCACATACGTCCCTCCCAGTGTCGAATTTCCCTACTCTCTCGTCCACCCCCTCCAACTTCGCAGGCACTAGGGCCTCTCATGCTCGCCGCCTTCATGCTCTCCCTCTTCAGTCTTCTATTACCCCTCTACCAGAGCCCTCGCTACCATCTCCATCTACTTCTCCACAGCGACGAATACTTACTATCGATAATGGCACGAATAGCACACTTTCCTCTGCCGATGCGCAACTCATCCATACATTTACAATGCATGCCATAGTCCTCCTTAGACTAGACAATACATCAACCCGAGACTACCCTGCGAGCGTTATAATATGGCGAACATTGCAGAACTTTTACCAATGGTATATAACGGAGACGAGAAGCGCCGAAATCTCAGTCCTCAGATTCAAGCTACTGGACGACCCCAGCAAACTCGAAAGGGAGTTCATACTATCTAAAGGCGATTTGCAGCGGTTTCAGACATTAAAACAATACATCTGGAACTGCTTCTGGGTTGTATTGAACATGAACGGTGGAGCAGCAAGGTTCAGAATACTAATAACACCTCTGCGACTGGGCGACGAGCTCGCTTCTCATAGTTCACAGGCACCTAGGTGGAGTAATGTAAACGCAACAGCCTCTGGTCTTCTGGCCAGCCCCCTACCTGCTTCCAATCTTGAAAATATCAGAGTAGCCGCTGATCACCAGCTGCCTGCTACCGCAGTCACGCGAAGACACTACGAACCTCCGTCTCCTTATCCTCCTCCCTTTAGATCAGACAACGATGACATCACAACACCGCAGACGCGCTCAATACCAGCTCAAATAAATCGTGTTAGCCACCAACCTCTGGAATCGATCAAAGATCCATCCCCGTCTCACCACAACAGTATGTGGATGGACGTCATTACGGGCGTTTTTGAGACATCGAGAACGGCAAATGACAAGAAAAGGCTCAGGGATAGGGCAACAGAACTTGTAAGATAATTAACCAAGGGTGCTGGCCTTGTTAATGCCTATACTAATATATGTATAGATAGCTGGACGAGAGGACGTAGAACTGGAAGAAGACGAAACCACGGGAGGACGAAAACGGGTATACCCAGATGTTTGCGGAGCTGTGGTCGACAAATATAGCGCAAAGGGAATAGTGGCAATCACTGTTCATGGCTTTCCTGTTCAACAAGTTGATACAGGACAAGGACTGATAGGCGAACCCTACGCGGAACTGGCCATTGGAGTTGGGCAAACATGCTTAATTCATGGAAGTTCCACGGTACTATATTATAAGCCTCGAAAGGCCTCCGTTTCAGATCAAGCTCCTCGACCATCCCAACCAAGAGTGGCTACTCAGCCTAGAGAATCGAGCATTCATGAAGTAGTAAAGCTCCCTTAATCACCTCCCGAGATCACCATCAGACTTCAAATGGACGAGGTGGGAAATTTCAGCGCGCCCTACGAGTTCTCCGTCTAGAGACGTAAGATCAAGACCACGGAGTTTTTCGCCTGGTTCGGAAGTCAAACCGGTCGTGGCGGTGTAAAAGGTCCACCGCTTCTAACTTTTACTCTTAAAGATGCAATGCCACATCGAAAATCGCGCGACATTGCAATACTCGGCGAGGACGATTTCCGTTGGATGAGAAAGCATATTATAATACAGTTTGACAAAGCGAAATTGTTCATGCCAGGATTGAAGGACTTTGCTGTTTTAGTCACCGATCCAGGGTGGTTTTCTAGAAGAAGATGAGAACTGTTCCTACAGTCGTTGTTGTTGAATGACGACTTCGACGTAGTGTCGAAGGGTCTCGTTTTTGGATACCTTTAAGAGTCTGCCAAAACTAAGAGAGTTGACCTTGAGGAATATCGTGCGAAAGAGGATTCGTCGAGCTGCGCTATCAAAAACTCGACGCGGAAGTCGGACATTGCGAAGATCTGGTCGTTTAAGGTATTCGCAAATAGAGCTCACTATTTCGGGAGGAATGTCGCGCAGCATTGCGTAGCCAGTTCGTGGTAATTCGTGTTAATCATAGGACGAGTTGGATTGAAGGATGCTTGAAGGCGAACAAGCTCGACCACAGGGCCAGATTGGAGTGGGATCCATATCCAACACTAGAGGCAAGAAATGCAGCCTGGCTAAAAGCGACGGTCGGGCTCTGTGCAGGGGTCATAAACGGGGGCAGTATTTCGGGTCCTGTCCATTAGTGGCCTTGCACAGCCCCACTGTCGGTAATCATTCTACCAAGGTATGTAAATATCAACTGTGTACAGTATAATACAGTAGCGTAGAAGCCATAACTTTTGGGCCCGTTGAAGCTTTCTCCTGCTCACCATCAACAACTTGGGCTCCCTGAAGTTTTCACAATCCAACCGAATGCCAGACCCCAAAGATCCTTCGCGGATAGTTACTACTACTACGACAACAACATTCTCCATGGCGCGTGACATGGCTCGATCAATGTGTCAACGCTTTTTGGACGCGAGCTTCATCGAGTCTGCGGATGGTAAGCAAGCCAAGGAATTTAACATGAAAGGCTCCGTCTGGCGGCTGACACCCAAGGGCATTAATGTCCTGGAAACATTTTGTGCAAGGAATGGCATCCAGCAGAAGCATATCACCGAACTCGTCAGCTCTCCAAGGAACGCAATGCAGCTAGTCATTCTTGAGCGAGATTCTACCACCGACAAGCCGTCTTCAGATCGTAGTACTGTCGAGATCATCTTTCGCAGATTCGTGGGTCGAAATGGCCCGAATGTCACGAATAGCACCAGTTCTGCCGATTCTGACTCGTTGAGCGAATATAAGGATGGAAGAGCTGGCGTTAGAATGGTGAACGAGCGCAAGGTCGGTTCACCACCAAGGACTGTCTATCAGACCTTCACAGGAAAGGCGGCCACCGATTGGTTGATGGATTGTTGCACTGTAGTTGACAGGAGGGAGACAGCTGAGATCGCAACCCTGTTTCTAGAGCAAGAGTTGATCTGGTGTGTGCAATCCGACCGCTCGTATCTTGCACAGCTCGCACAAGATAAGAAGAATGAGGTGAGATTTCAGCCAACGAGGCACGCAATCTACCAGCTGTCACAGAATGGCAAGGACGTTATTAATATCACATCCAGGGAGCGGGCCTCGGAAAACGCAATCTCTGGTGCCACCACTACAAGAGCTGGAGTTTCGCGCGATTCTAATACCCAGGAGCTGGATAAGATCCTGAGCGATGCTGCGCTTCGATTGCTCTTCAGAGAGAATTTGCGAGATACACATTGCGAGGAGAACTTGTCGTTCTATTTGGATGTTGATAAGTTCCTCCAGTCCTGCAAGATCGTGATCAAGGCCAATTCACTATCGAGTGGCACGAGCTCTCCGGGCAATCTCGATTCCGCAAGAGAGACCATGGCTTCGGCCTACGGTATCTATAATGCCTTCCTCGCCGCTGGCTCGCCGGGCGAGCTCAACATTGACCACTCGCTCCGAAATCAGCTTGCCATAAGGATGACCAAGGCTGTGGGACAAGATGCGCCGATGATCGAGAGTCTTACGGAGGTCACCAGGCTGTTCGAGGAGGCCCAGCTCTCAGTATTCGAGCTCATGGCTAGCGTGAGTCGAAGTATTCCTTCAGGGTTCTGTCTATTTCTAACATCTTTGCTCAGGATTCTGTCCCCAAGTTCATGCAGAGTTCAAGATATGAACAGACACTTAAGAACTACGATTTCGACTCCATTTCTCCCCGGTACCACGCGATGAACCTTCTCGACCGCATTATAATCGAGGCTGGAGTTCAAGACAGTGAATGAAGTGTATGTCACCAACCTTGTGCAAGTCCCGGTCACAGCTGACAAGTTAATTTCATCCAGTTGGGACTCGAAGGCGCACAAGTACAATCAGGTCGGCTAAGTCTTCGTCACGTGCATTTACCACATATACATTTCAAAGGAACACAACTTTTTTATTTTTTACCCTATAGCTACAAAAACAGGCGCATTTTGTAGCTATTTAGTATTTGGTTGCCCCTCCCCTGTTCTTTAGGCATGCCTCCCACCTACGGGGCACCGAATCACACAATTTCAGAAGGAAAGCTTCGTCAATTTGTGGCCAGGTTTGTCATAACGCGTCTCTCATCTCAGACGTATTCTTGACCCTATACCTCCTCCTAGAGATTATATCCTTTATATGCTTCTATAAATTCTCTATAGGGTTAAGGTCGGGGCTCTGTGGCGGCCACTGTATTCGGTTTACCTTCTTATTGTCCAAATACTTAGTGATAATCTTTGCTGTATGCCAGGGAGTGTTATCCTCTTGCATGACTACCTTGTTCCCGTATTTCCTTCTCATCCTATTATAGAACAGAATAAACAACTTTTGAAGGACCCACTTATAGCGTTTTGAGGTCATATTCTCTCCTTCCGGAAGCATATAAAGTGGGCCCATCTTGTCTCCACAGAAACAGCTCCACACACCCACCGTCGTCCTTCCACTCTTAAAAGTAGGTCGTAGGTTCTTCTCTGCGTATTCCTCTTCCTGACCGGCGCCACGGGTAACCCAAAAAGTTTGTAAATCCTCTCCTACTTCGAATGTCACCTTGTCACTCCAACACACCTTCTTATTGTCCCTTTTCATTGTATGTTCGGCCAGACAGTGTAGTCGACGCTTCTTTCGGTGTAAGGGGGTCAAGAACGGCTTCTTGCGTGGTCTACGCTTTGCTTTCCCAAAGGATTTAAGCACTATAGCGACCGTATGGTGGTTCAATTTGTGTCCGGATTTAGACGGTGTTGCAAGGGCCTTAAGGGTCATGCGGGGCTCTTGAATTGTGGTTCGAACAAGTGACCTAGTCCCCTGCTGACTGACTAACTTAGGTCTACCATGCCTTGGCTTGTTTTTAAACTCAGGATCAGGGCATAAGGTGTTTTGTGCGATCAGAGAATTGCAAGTGGTGCGGGGTATGCCGGTTTCGCGAAAAATTTGGGATGGATTAAATCCCATTAAATGTAGACGCCATACGTCGGCTCTTTGTGCTTGTGTGAGCTCCTTACGGCGCTTCGTACGTTTGCGCGCCATAATTGTAAGTTTGAAAGGATTATATTAAGAATTAAAGTAATTACATTAATTCTAGTGTGGGTGAGAGGGGTCGATCGTTACAAGGATTTAAGCGAAATGTGACGCTGACATAACTGACCAGGTTGTACACCATTCGGGAATTGGCGGAACCGAAAGTGGACGAATTGGATCAATATGTGTAGCGCTAGGAATTGCCTGTGCGTAGAAAAATAGAGTAGGTGCGTCTAAGCTCGAGGTCGAAATTCAGTCCAGGTCCGAATGTAGGCTGGCTCGTACCCACGTGCTTGTGCGCATGTGTCATGCTCCGAAGTAAGGAAGTACCTCTAGTCACGTCATCGTCAGTCATCATCCTTCCTAGACCTACTTTCGCTCAAAGCCTTATTACTATTAATTGCCAACTACAGTATCCTGCCAAATTATCGACTTATAAGATCATTACCCATTTATTTCTTCCTTTATTATGGCCGAAGAGCCTATCCTCAACCGTGCTACAGCTTTAAGCCTTCTACGTCAGTCAGGGAATCCATTTATGGAAGATTTGCAACATTCGTGGAGCGATAACTGTTTCCCACTATTTGAAATCCCGTTTCTTAGAATATGGGACTGCTATTCGGGAAGTCAACCAGACAACGAGGATCGCATGAAATCGAGAGCATCGCGTCAACGCCTTGATACTCGGGAATCTCGGAAGAACTCCTTGGCTACCCACATTAATCACAAAAGATGGGAGCCAACACCGTATATTTCATTCCAAACGTCTCCAGCAGCCATTCAAGAACTGGCGGTCTGGAGAGTAAGCCGAAGAGGGCCTCAGACCCTTACCGTCGTCGATCCTAATACCCGAATCGCAGATGGGCTACCTATCCTTGACGTACGTGACGAGATGGATCACTATGGGGTAAAAGATCCATATGGAAAATCGAATCAATACTATATAGATCACTATCTTTGTCTATGGGAGGTCACAGGACGAGAGATTATTGGTCACTGGGAATGGGCTGATCTTGTTGCAAAAGAGCAATGGTATAACGAGATTATTCTGCCTGCTTTCAGAAAACATACGATATCCCGACCTCTGGAAGAAGAGACTTCTGGCTTGTTGGCTGCCATGAACCAGCTCTCTTGTAAGTTATGTTTCTCTTTAGTAATATTATATAGGGCATAGCTGACTGAAAAAGTAACTTATGACCCCTCTGACCCAAAACACCTGTTCTACGGCGACTCGGACACATCGAGCGAAGGAATCACCTGTTACTTTGATGATGAATTGGAGAGCGACACTGATGAAGAAGTAGAGGAGGCTAACGCAGCTGATGATATGATTAAGATCATTGAGGGCAATTGGTGAAAAGTATGAATTTCGTCATTGCTAGGTCCTTTGGTAAGTACTGTAATCTAATCTAAAAATCACTTAAAATCTAACACAGAACAGTATTCTTCCATTCTCAGCGCCCTGATCTCATGAAGGCGCCGCAGATGCCTGGCATCATGCACCCTGTTTCTGTTCATGTGCATTGCCCAAGGTGGTTTTGTTATCCACCAAAACGGCCTCTTTCGTTACAGTCGTGCGCGAGCCCATGAATATGGCACGGTCAGGGTCCGTATACAGCTTCAGAAGGTCCGAGCCTCCCTGCAGGTACCCAATCTACCATGTCACTTGGTCTACGTTGTAACTGAATTTCGAGGCTGAAGGCGACGACGGCGCTGAATACGTCATGACAATGTTATTAACCGTGAAGATATTGTGATCGGTTTTACCTTTCCCATAGACAAACAATTCAAAATTGAAAGGCTTTGGTTTTCTGCTCGTAGGGCGCCTACGTCATGTTCCATAAATAGATCCTGTGCAAGCCACCCACATGCGAAAAAGTAGAGTTCGCAGGTGCCCAGGAGATTACTTCGTACGTGGCCAAAATAACGTAGGTTTTCTGTCTGTGCGGCTTCCAAACATTTCCATAAAACAATGGTCTTGTAGCGAATCATCTTCCAATTTCGCAGTGCTTTCTTCCCTGGCTGTTGGCAAAGCGCACAGACAGGAAACCTACGTTATTTCGGCCATGTACGAAGTAAACATCTGACAACCACCCGCCCCACCATCCAACCTACATCTCCACATAATGGAGATGGAGATACCTGCCCAACTGCACGAAAGAATTGATCTTCTATTCCAAGAGCTTGGATCCAAGCTAGGCAAAGATGCCGCGAATAATTTCGTCCTAGCACGCTCTGCGATCCATTATGTGGACAACGACTCTCCTTGTGTCGATCCCCAGGAACTTATAGGCCAGGGCAGCCCTAGTGCAGACGAATTTGTACAGTTCGACTTCACCGATGACCATGATCCGTCGAACAAAGACCTGGATAAGATTTTAGAATTGCCGGGTTCAATAGATAGCGAGTCAAACCATTCTTTCGATGGCCGGAGTTCCGACTTTGAAAGAAACGGGGCAATCCCTTTGTGCAAGCGCTGTACCTGCGAGAAGTGTATGAAGCTCCGGGAGCGTGCTAAACAAAAGAGAGGCAAGCGTGCCTCCTTAGAGACAGTTGCAAGCCTGTTTCCCCGGCCGGACCTTATAAATATCCTTGATAAGTATTGGGAGATGTTATAGGTCTATGGCCTCTTCGTAGATCAATCGCGCGAGCCTTTCTAGTGGTCCAACGCAATCAACAGCCCGGTCTATGTTCAGCGTCGCCAGTATCATTTGATCTTGCGGAAGTTAGAAACGGATGATGACCTCTAGTAGTGGCGTCGGTTTGTAGCAGAATACCGAACCCTCGAAGGCTATAATGAGTTTCACCGTCAAGCAACCAAGCAGAGGATCAACGGCACGCAGGCTCGCGGAAGTGGTAAGAATGATAATAACAAAGCCCACAAAGAATATGTCAAACACATGTTTCCAGACGGTCATCTAGAGACCCTTTTAGCAGCCCCGGCGGCGCTTAAAAAGGACCTCCAGTTTGCCCGGCGATGGGCAATCTGGGTAGAAGGTTACGTTAAGAAGAAAGACGGTCTGGTACCTGGTCTAGGCGTCGGGGTTGGTCTGCTTGTTGGGCTGGAGATCAAGAAGAGAATGTGGGGATAGATCTAACCGGGGATCATTAAATGATTGCTTGTGCTGATGTGTGATCTAGTTACTCGACTGCCGATTACGACCATGCGTACCTCAAGTTACTCCTCAAGCACATTCACGAAGCGCATCCGAATATTGTCAGTATGTGCCGGATATTAGAACTAGTTGCTGAGAGCCTAGTCAGAAACCATCAACTCAGCAGTTATAATGATTGGGATACTATCTCGAAAGAACTCGGACAGTATCTCTAGCCACCTGCTCGACCCATTGTATAGGGTCTTTTCTCTTTTGGGAGTAATGTTTAATAAATCTTTATATATTGAACGTAAAACATTTGCATAATAGAAATCAACCCAATTGTTATCTTTCCAAATTCTCTCCCTTGCTTGTGACAAGTGACAATAGAATCAATCCGAGGACTCGTTTCTAGTGCTTGTCTCACCTTGTTGTAGACTATCTCTCGAGGCAAGAGACTCCTAGCTTTTACGTACGTGAAATTGTTCTCGGTTGGAAGACCACGCAGCACCCTCGAAGCCTCGCTCTCGACCTCCGTTCCGCCCCGTGGCCACAAGGAACGCCACGCTACGAACCCATCAGAGTTGATGAAGATCTTTGCAGTTTGAAGATTTGCACTCGAGAGTACGCCCAAATTGTGCTCTATTTCACTAATATTAACAGCCTCTGTGGCGGATGCGTTGGCCATCATAAGACCTGATTGGTTTTTGCCCACCGAGATCCGATCGAACTGATGTCGACAAGGCTGAAGAGGAGAGGTATACAAAGCAATTTCTCGACAACCTTTCCGATTTCGCGATAGAGTTGGATGAAGAAATTATTGATCCATATGCCCTGTTCTATTTCGAGAATAAAGGCGGGGTATGCATTCCATATGCTTGGGCGTATATTCAAGAAGATCGACGCATTTATCGGCATTAAAAGCGTCACTCAATGTGCGCCGGATCGGGCAAGGAGCGGCACGCGCCACCACACAGCCTTTCCAAGGTCAGCCACAAGCTTGCTGGTCGATTACCTATCTGAAGATCATCTCCAGAACAACACATGACCAGGGCTCGCTCTGGACTAGATAAGGTTAGCCGTAGCCGCTGCCGCTGCCTGCTCAACAAAGAATTACGATCGAATTGCCGCCAACCACAACTCCACTGGACCTTTGTGATTCAGCTCACAAGACATGATTCGAGCGTGATGGATAGTGTCACTGAGGGGAGCAGAAGGACACTGACCTTCGTTGCGGATCTGCTGAATGAGGATACAAGAGGGGTGGCTCTCCTGGAACTTAGCAAGAAGCATGAAGAAGTCCCAGAACTTGCTTTGATCTTGTGGCACTCATTCGGTATGTGAATATAAGTTCTCTTATTCTTGACGGCCGTTGATGCTAAAGACTACTAGGTGTCATGACTTCTCTCCTTCAAGAAATAATATCTGTCTACACCCTGCTCAACACATCGCAGTTCACGACAGCAGCCTCAAACCGAGTTTGCAATGTGTTGGTTCTTCTACAGTGTGTTGCATCTCACGACGAGACGCGCGTTCCTTTCTTGAATGGTATGAGTGTTATTGGTAACATACAAGAATCTCACTGACCTCCGACAGCACATATTCCGTTATTCCTCTACCCCTTCCTCGACACCACGTCGAAGTCCAGACCTTTCGAATATCTCCGACTGACTTCTCTTGGTGTTATTGGAGCTCTTGTTAAGAACGATTCGCCGGATGTTGTTAATTTTCTCCTCACGACCGAGATCATCCCTTTGTGCCTCCGAATTATGGAAACGGGGGCGGAGCTCAGCAAGACAGTCGCAATCTTCATCGTCCAGAAGATTCTCCATGATGATCATGGTCTTAACTATATATGCGCCACTTACGAGCGTTTCTGTGCTCTGGGAACAGTGCTTTGCAATATGGTCTGGCAGCTCGTGGAGCAACAGACAGCACGACTGCTGAAGTATGTCGTGCGCTGCTTTCTTCGGTAACAAGATCGCCTTAGGAAGTTACGAATTCATGACTAACGCAAAATCTAGGCTCAGCGACAATGCTCGTGCTCGTGAGGCCTTGCGGCAGTACCTCCCCGAGCCTCTCCTCGATGCCACATTCTCAGCGGTCCTACGCGACGACGCCGCCACCAAACGATGCCTCGCACTGCTTTCAGAGCACTTATCTGGGTTGCAGGACGCAGCCATTTCAAGCTCAAGTCAGTTCAATAAGGACCCGGATTTTCTTGCGGCTGCTTGTACAACTCCTGATCAGTGGGGTGGTCTAGATTCAATATCTTTTGAAGTCCCATGCGAACATCCATTCATCAAATGGCCCACACTACTACATTGTTAATGGCTGCCCTCGGAGTGAAGGCGGGAAAGCCTTCAAAGAGGGAAAATGCTCATCCTACTCTGGTGTATACCCTCTGCGAACTCGATCGCTTTGACTCCGTACGAACAGCTCGGGCGATGGCTACCCTCCGCAAAAGCTCGCCTCAGACCGTATCCACAATGAAATGTATCCTGCTGGGCGCGGTCTTTGTCGTAAGCCACGCCACCTCGTCCCTCCCGCTCCAGGCTAATATGCAAGCCCCATACTTTCGGATGAACCGATGTATGCCCGAAGCACATACAATCTGGGAACCCGAGGTGAAGGGCTCGGCTTCCCACCAACGCATCATACAGAACTATTTCGGCGGATTGAAATTCATGGTGCGCTCTGAAAGCGATGGTTATCTAAAGCAGGAAGCGGGACTTGACACTCAGCCCAAGGATGTCACAGCAACGAACATTTCAAAGTCAACGGAAAACCTGATCGAGGCACAAAGCACAATCCAAGCAGACAATTCTACCTTGTTCGAGACTCTGACAGTCACTGGTAAACATCCAGCTCCTGGCGGACCACTCTACATCGAGATGAGAGGCCGCCAAATTCCACAAAAGGCCACCTTCGACTTGAAAACGCGCGCTAAGGAAACACGTCGACCGATAGACATGGACGAGGTATATCAGAAGCTCTGGGCGAATATTCGGATGCGCTTCGTGAATGTGCTTGAGGAGTAATTTGTGGTACGCATGGTCGTAATCGGTAGTCGAGTAACTAGATTATTTGTCTCGCCGCCAAAACATCGTGGCGCTTGTTTAGTTGCAAGCGGGTCGGCCCGCCATCGATCACCGCCAAGTTCCCAAATTACCTGTTCTAGCCACAGCACCGCAGCATCAGCCTCACCTCACCAGGACTCAAAAGCCTGTAAACAACCACATACAAGGGTGACTGTCCCCATTCACGGTTCGTAACAACCTATGAACAGGTAAGTGGCGTTTCGTTTTCCGCGAACACTATCTCCTTGCGTTTCCCTTCATCCCCAATTTCTCAGCGCTAGTTCAACCTCCGGCCTTCGTCATGGCTGCCGCTCGAATCTTCCATACGTTCCACAGCAACACGACTATTGTACCTGCTGAGATCACTACACAGATCTTGAGTTATATGAGTTAGGGATGTGCGGGGTCATCTTACATTAGTTAGGATCGGTGATTCGCTTTCGTTGGAAGTATCAATTAACGTGGCGACCCTGCATAAAGTTGCGCCCCGCAGCGCGCATAGAGTTGATGATAATTTCCTAGTATTAGAGGGGGGTTCTGAGGCTCGGACAAGGCCGTTTTACAAAAATTCGGAGTGATAAAGGCTCAACGTTGGCGTTGTAGGGAGGGAAGTTTGTTACGCCACGAAAGAAGGCTCTTTACAAATCAGGCGAAGTACCCCTCATTTGTCTCGGCACACAGGGTGTCTCGCCACGCAGGGAGGCACGTTATACAGAAAGTGCGCATAAACCATACTATTATATAAGCCTTGACCCTTCCTTTAATTCTAGAATAGATATTATCCCCGATGAATGTCCTAGTACAATGACTTTGTTCCAGACAGCCTGACAAGTCTCTCGACAATCAGGAGGAAGCCAGAGGACATTTGTCCCCCTTTCTACTACCCAATCATTTTCCACAAATAGGGGACGCTGTGCCTTGCCGTTAGGTAAGAAGGCCACTGAAATAGCCGAGTTCGAATGGCCCTCCAGCGTCTGTAACACGTCCCGCGTCTCCACATCCCAAAGCCGCACAGTCCTATCGCTTGATCCTGATTCGACTTGCTTGCCGTCGGCCAAAAAGGCCACCGGCTCAGCCCAGCTCGAGTGGCCTTCGAGCGTTTGTAGCACCGCTCCCGTCTTCACGTCCCAGAGCTGTACTATTCCATGTGACCCGGACAAGACCTGCTTGCCGTCAGGCGAAAAGGCCACTAGGATGACCCTGTCCGAGTGGGTCTTAAGCGTCCGTAACAACTTTCCCGTCTCCACGTTCCAAAGCCGCACCGTCTTATCCTCTGACCCGGACACGACTCGTTTGCCGTCTGGCGAGAAGGCTACTGACCAGATCCAGTCTGAACAGTTGCCTCCAAGTGTCATCAGCGCTGTTCCTGTCTTCACGTCCCAAAGCCGCACTGTCCTATCCTCTGACCCGGACACGATCTGCTTGCCGTCAGGCGAAAAGGCGACTGAGTTAATGCAGTTCGAATGGCCCCCGAGTATTTTTAGCACTTTCTCCGTCCTTGCGTCCCAGAGCCGTACCGTCCTGTCCTTTGATCCGGATACGACTTGCTTGCCGTCGGGCGAGAAGGCCACTGAGGTAACCCAATCCGAGTGGCCACAGGGCGTCTGTAGTACCGCTCTCGTTTCCACGTCCCAAAGCCGCACTGTCCCATCCTCTGACCCGGACACAACCTGCTTGCTATCGGGCGAAAAAGCAACTGAAATAACCGAGTCCGAATGGCCCTCAAGCGTCTGTGTTACCGCTCCTGTCTCTATATCCCAAAGCTGCATTGTCTTATACGACCCAGACACGACTCGTTTGCCGTCTGGCGAGAAGGCCACTGACCAGATCCAGTCTGAGTAGTAGCCGTTAAGCGTCTTTAGCACTGCTCCTGTCTTCACGTCCCAAAGCCGCACTGTCCCATCATCTGACCCGGACACGACCTGCTTGCCGTCAGGTGAAAAGGCGACTGAGTTAACGCAGTTCGAAAGGCCCCCGAGTATTTTTAGTACTGCTTCCGTCTCCAGGTCCCAAAACTGCACTATTCCATGTGACGCATATACGACCTGCTTGCCGTCTGGCGAGAAGGCCACTGAGGTAACCCAACCTAAGTGGCTCTCGAGCGTCTTAAGCACCGCTCCCGTCTTCACGTCCCAGAGCCGCACCGTCCCATCCTCTGACCCGGACACGACCTGGTTGTGGTCGGGTGAGAGTGCCACTGGGTGGAACCGGCTCCAGTGGCCTTCGAGCGTTTGTAGCACCGCTCCTTTCTCTACGTCCCAAAACTGTACTATTCCATGTGACCCAGATACGACGTTCTTGCTGTCGGGCGAGAAGGCGACTAAGTCGACTGATTCTGAGTGACCCTTAAGTGTCTGGAGTGCTGCTCCCGTCTCTGCGTCCCAGAGCCGCACCGTCTTATCCTCTGACCCGGACATGACCTGCTTGCCATCAGGCGAGAAAGCCACTGAGTTGACCGAGTTTGAGTGGCCCTCGAGCGTTTGTAGAGCAGCACTCCAATTTGCTCGCACTTTCGGTTTCCTCTGGATCCATGGTGGGATATCTTTGAACTGTCTCCTAACAATACTATTTTCTGGGGCGAAGACAAGAGCGGAACAATATAATTGGAGGGGTGCCTCTTCGATTACTGATCGATTGTATAAGGCGAATCGTTTTGCATCATGGACGAACGCATACAGATTAGGGTGTTTATTGGCCTTAACATAGATCAGTTAGGGTTTCCTAGTAATACGATAGATACGTACTGGAATTTGAGCCTCTAAGGAGAGTATCGCAAGAATCCCCTCCGAAATCTTCCCGATCCAGCCAAGGGTCTCAAGCCAGTGAAGGAGATGTATCTGGAGGAATTGATGGACTTGGTCTTCGTCACAAAGCTGAGCACCACTCTTCTGGAGATGCTGAATCCAGTAGAGACATGCATATCTGACCTCTGGAGCAAGACATTGCTCTATTCGACTACTCGCTACATCAGCCACAAGTGTACCAGGAGCTTTTTGTTCGCAAACATCTCGTTTGAGAGAGATCGACATAAGCCGGATACAGTCATCAGCCAACGTCCGATGCGCTTGCTTCTCATCGACCCAGAAATTAGGATCATTGCATCTATTATTGTCAAGTAGGAAGTCGCGAAATGATGGATGATGTAGACGCAGTGAACAGGTTCGGTCTTCTGGGATATGCAAGATAGAGTGCAAATGATTTAGCGTCTGGTCAATTATCTGTTTTGTTACATGGAGTAGCCTGCTTATAGAGCTAGCTGAGAGCGGAGAGGAAAGAACAATTATACTTCCAAGGACTTTCCTGAGCCTTTCTATTGTATCCTCTCTTTCAAACTCATCGTAGCTACGGCCAATAGAATTTTCGAGAACTGTGATGTAGATTTCGTTGAGATGGCGCTCTGGAGCGGTGGCGGACGCGCTGCTCTGGAGCATAAGGGACAATCGTCTCTCAGCGTATTCCCTGCCATCGCGAATAAAACGACATGCAGTTGCAGCCCAGATGAAGAGGCCACTGGCGTTTACAACCAGCTGTTTGAGAGCTTGCTCGCCTGGCCAGCCAGTTCCAAGAGCCCATTCCTGTGCAATCGATCGCATCTCGTGGAGTAAAAAAATGAAAATGTCATGGTCCACAATGGCCGTTTTTATATCATGGAGAATGAAGTCACGGCGCTCAGCATTAGGAATCAGGCAGAAACCGTATCGGATTGGAACCTCTGGTTTACTTGTGATCAGCACCCGCAGTCGGACCTGTAGCAATCGAGCCTCGGCCAAGAGTTGTAGAATTATCCGAATGTGGTCCTCATTATCGCATTCGTCAAGGGCATCGACTATAAGCACGTACGAAGGTAGAGGTGAGCTGCCGTCTAGTCTTGACAGTGGGCGGAAGACAAGCTTGCGCCACTGGTCGTGGAGAGACTGGCTTGCAATATCATCCTGCTCTGTAATAGCATCGGAAATAAATCGTTGGATTTGTGGAATATGGCGTGCAAGCTGTACAGCAAAACTCGTAAAGAACTTCCCAGCATGGCCAACATCTCCACCACCTCTAGAGAAGAAGAAGCTGGCCCCGAGACGCTTCTGCTCACTGTATCTGCGAGCGACAGTGCGTGCAATTGTCGACTTTCCTGTGCCGGCTAGGCCATTTAGCCAGAAAATGCACCGCTCATCTTTTCCATTAGCCCAGTTGTATATCTCTTGTAGAAGGTCGACGCGAGTGTCAGGGAGGCAGGTAGGTTCGTGTTGGCGGTGGTATGAGTTGAACGGCGCATTTCTTGCAAACGGGAGGAGGCTGAGGGGGTCCTGTAGGCCTATTGTTAGTCAGTTTCTGCATCTGCTGATCAAGGATAACTACATACCCTGAAAAATAGAGCTAGCTGATGGGTTCATAGCTGGAACCCATTCCTTCAAAAACGCTTTCATACAAGCTGCTGCAGCAGCTGCTGCATATCCCTGCCAATTCTTATTCTTATGACTATCCGCATAGTCGCAAACACCTTTGATCACGACACAAGGGAAGTTGTCCCATACTGCGGCACCTTCCATTTCGAACCCAATGACTTTCTCTGTAAGTGCAATCTCATCGCGATCTTCGCCTGATTTCATAACCATGTCTCCAGATGCGATCAAGCCGAAGTGTATGCGAGGCTTCTGTGCGCCTGCCGCCTCCGCTGCATCGCTGCTCGCAGGCAACCGTTGGCGCTGTACCAACTTATCATCATGGCACTTCAAATCCGAACATAACGACCCAAGAGCAGTTTCGCACACGTTGTCCCCTTTCTTCTCACATCTTGTACATATCGTGCAGGATGGGAGTTCGTGATGCTTATGACGGTAGCTTCGTTCGTAGAGCCTATCCTCGATTGGGCCAGGGTACTGGGCTTTCTCAAAATCCGTCTCTTTGCATAGTTTTTGAAGGAAATGGAAGGCGTTCTGACCCAGTCGTTTGCGACTCCTGAGTCCACTTAGCTTCGACAGAAATCCTCGAATTTCCGTATTGGGTCTGCCTAGGTTATCCTCTAAAGTATCTTTCCGAACGAATCTGTCGGGTAGCTGCCTGCCAAAGTCATACTGGATAATGCCGGTGCTGATGATGACATCGCCGAGTAAAATCTCCTCACCATCAACCAAAAATGGCACCCCGCCACAGATACCGACAACGAGGGCAAGCTTGATTCTCCCAAAGCTTGCTCTGAAGATGGATGCTACACTCGCGGCACTGCCCTTTCCCATGCCTGGCATGTGTGCCAGCACAACATTGTGACAACCAACCGCACCCGTAGTGTATGTATTTGTGTCTCCTGGCGCCTTCCCATATCGGTCACCATCTTCATCCCAATACTGGTCGAACAAAGCCTCCACTGCATCGGCCTCTGATTGTAAGGCACAGATGATAGCTATCTCGAAGCCATCCCGATCTTTGGGTGGCACAACCCTCGCCATGAGGAGGTATGCCAGGTTTATTCTGGCGTTGCGATGAGGTTCACCTTTGATATTGTGTACGTTTGAAACGCTGGGCCATCACAGTAATGACGAGGCTGCCGCCCATAAACGTCTTTCGCGACCAGTCCTTGTCGGATGCCCGAACGCTGGTAAGTCGAGGTTTTGTTATTCAAAGGGTTTGTCGAGGTCTTGCGCTTGACTGCGGTACTGGTGTTTGTATCCTATAGATCAAGTTGCAAATCATTTGAAATGGTGCTCTCCAGCTCCGCATTCAAGCGCTAAACGCACAGACTTGCAGGATCGTCCGAAGCCCGTACGGCGGGACAGGTCCTCAGCCTTGCCCTGACTGGTGTCGGATAAACATGCGATGCGCGTTTCACATGACCAAAATCACACGTCGCTATAAGAATTTCCAAGATGAAATATCAGAGAACTTTTGAATAGGGCGGATGGAGTCATCAACTGCTGGAAATTCTTAACAAATATTACTTGAATTATAGCTCTACAGTTTATCACGTGATTATCCTAATTTTTTATTTGTAAGCCAAGCTAGTCGGGGTAGGACTAACGCTATTACTAATTTCTTGTGCACCTAAGTCAGGGTTATTCATACTCTCCCCCAAGAACGAATGTAAGCTCCACTATTTTCTCCATAATTTTACAAGGATTTTTTTCAAGGGTTCTAGCCAATCAAATCGTCGAACCTTCTAGAAACCAAAGCTTTTCTGCCTGGCAGAATATTTGAAGCTCTCGCACCTCTCACAATGAAGCTATTCAGAGTAGCACTCACGATAATGGATATCCGGAGGTTACTTAACTCACCACCACGTACGCGGCTCCCTTCTGAGATTCCTGAGACTCCTCAGGACCTTCAAGAATCACTTGTTCCTGCTTCTCAGGCTTCTACACAGTCCTGGGACTCTCAGAACGGCCCCCGCCCTGCCTGGCTTAATGAGTCTCCTACCCCTTCTTTTGATTCCTTTAATAATAATCCGCAGACACCGAAAAGGCAATATAACCTTCGTACAACGCGTAGCGATCGTATCCGAATCCGAACAGCCCTTGATTTTAATATCCCTCAAGACCAAATATGCCAAAAGTACGGCTATACAAAGCGCCAGATCCATTGGGCTAAAAGTACGCAACTTACGCCACGAAATCATAGGAGAAAGCCAAAGGTTACTACTCCGAAACGTCGTCAACTCGAAGAGTGGCTTCTCAGGTCGCCTTCACGTCGGCATCTTGCATTTAAACACATACCAGAGCTTGCGCCAGAGCTTGGGCTAGGAGAGTACGGAGAATATAGTATCCACACTGCTTTTAAGCTTCTAGGCTATAGCCGGAGAGTTGCAAAAAGGAAGGGGTTCTCTGACGACCCTGAGGTTATAGCAGAACGGCTTGACTTTGCCTCAGAAGCCATTACTTGGTCAAGGGAAAGGCTCACAAGACAGATATTTTCAGACGAAGTCTGGGCACATGGAGGAGCACATACCCAGTCATATGTTACGGTAAAGGAGGATAGCTCTGATCGCTTTAATACCGAATGCCTTCAACACAAATATAGTAAACAACCAGCTTGGATGTTTCATGGCACAATCGTTATGGGAGGAAAGGGTCCTGCTACGTTTTGGGAGAAGGAATGGGGTACTATAAACTCTTTTAAGTACGACGCTATTATCTTGAATAATATCGAGGCCGCCTTGACGGTTAACCGTGGCCACGGTTTTATTTGGATGCAAGATAATGCTAAAATCCATATGTCAAAAGAGACGCAAAGGAATTTAGCTCTAAGGCAGATCCCTTATATTAAATGGCCACGTTACTCTCCTAATCTGAACCTTATTGAGCATGTGTGGAGTTGGATGAAGGGGTATATTCAACGACGCTATTATATGGCTTATTATGATGCGTCAAAGATCCCTCTTTGGAAGCTTAAAAGGATAATTTGGGAAGCGTGGGAAGCTGTACCTCAGGATTTTATTGAGAAGCTATATGATTCGTGGTGGAGGAGATGCCAGGCTGTCATAGACGCTCGTGGAGGCCCTACAAGATACTGAGTTCTGCTTAAAAAGGAAGGCGGTCTATAAAGCGGTGAGGCTTTTAGGAAGTGAAACTAGAAGGTTCTGAATCAAATGACTGGCTACTGATCCTTGAAAAAATCCTTGTAAATAGTGGAGCTTACATTCGTTCTTGGGGGGGAGAGTATTTTTATCCTAGACTCTTTCTCCATTTTCTGTATGTAGTTTCCAATTACATTCAGTTGCGATTTCAGTAGCTAAACTATCTCAAAATGTCCTCCGCAGCCCTCCGCACCCAACATCTCACCATTCATAATCCCATGTACGTAACACTCACCAATATATCGATGTTGCTTCGAACCAGCGCGTCGGAGCACGGACGGAGTTTGCATTCCAGCAAAAACCACAATATCATCTCCTAGCTCCGATGATGGAGGAACTGCTCCAACAAAACCCTGATTGGTGATGCTTATATCCATCAACCACATTTGGACGCTGCGGAACCGCGCCAGATTTGGCTGGCTTCTTCGCTAAGTGCACGAACCAGAATTGAACAAATCCGGTTCGAGAACATAGGATGGCTATAGTCACAGGGAAGAGAAGGAATTAATATCGCAGACGCCTATAACAAATCGTACTTCGTCGTTGGGGTAACAAAGCCGCCAAGCCTTCTAGCATATTCTACGCTAGCAGGGGGGTACACCCAATGAAATTTAAGTGCTCCAATGCTGCTTTTGCCTCATATTTTCTACTGCAACACCACATTCTCTTAGTATGGAATCAGTATTCAGAGTACCAGTGCCTAAGCAGCGCTATCCAGAGCTCTCTCGCGATGAGAGACTACGCATTCAGACCTTATTTTTTGATGCCAACTTCACTCGCGACCAGATTTGCCTGCAGACTGGGCACACTTATGATCAAGTCTGCCATGCAATTACCCACCGCTTGACCCCTCAAAAGCGCAAAACAGGAAGGAGAGTTGTACTCCATACTCCTCAAAGGAAGAAGCTAATTGAATGGGTGTCAGCTTCTCGTGAGAACCGTGAGACTCCTTGGATAGCTATCCCTGGGATTCTTGGTTGGGAGTGCGGGGAATATGCTATACGGACAGCATTTAAGAAGGAAGGATACAGACGGCGAGTTTCTAAGAGGAAGTGCCCTTTGACTGAAGAGAACAGAAAGAAGAGACTTGCTTGGGCACAAGAGCATATCAATTGGACGGACGAGCAGTGGGATGAGATCTTATGGAGTGATGAGACTTGGGCACAACCTGGGAAGCATACCCGCACTTGGATCACTTGCAGAGATGATGAGATGGAGCATCCAGACTGTGTGCAACCGCGTCACCAAAGGAAAATTGGATGGATGTTCTGGGGGTCAATAAGTGGAAAATATGGACGGCATAGGGGGCTTTTTTGGGAGAAGGACTGGGAGACTATTAATGAGGGGTCATACTCTGGCATTGTCATCCCTATTGTGGATGAGATTTTACAGCAATATCCAGAGCTGCAATTCCAGCAAGACAATGCCAAAGGGCATGCTTCTGCCTTTACAAAGTCTGTGCTTGAAGCTGCAGAAATACGATTCATTGAGTGGCCTCTCTGCTCCCCTGATCTTAGTCCAATTGAGACCCTTTGGGATGACATGAAGGATTACATCCAAGAGCACTACCCTCAAGTCCACAGTTCTTATAAGAGATTAAGGCAGGCAGTGCAAGAAGCTTGGGATTCAATCACTCATAAGAGAATTAGAGAGCTTGTACATAGCATGAGAGAGAGGTGCCAAGCAGTGATAGATGCAGAGGGCTGGTATACAAAATATTAAAGCGGCATTGAATCGAGTAAACCCCTGCTTTTGGCTTTGTTGCCCCGATGATGAAAGTAGGTCTGCTCTGCAAGGCTTTCCTGGCACCTTATTTTATCTCAGGTCGGGAAAAGGCGCGGCACGGGCCGGCCCTTAGGTAGAACCGTCGGGCTTGTCAGCCCTATGCTTGATGCTCATTTCCCTGACTTCTGTTACAAGAAGTCATTTTCTGATTCTTGAGTCGACATATAAAAAAGACTGCTAATAACTTTCGAATTATTTTCTATCGCCTCTAGTCTCGGAGATATTATTTTGACAGCGTCTGTACTCCTATTTCTCATGCGGCGTCAATATCCAACCATTTCTCGAGTGTCTAGTCAGCAAGATTGCTTTCCAATTCCCGTCCATCGTAAACGATGGCCTCCACGTAGTGGCAAAGCCTCTCATGACTCGCTATCTTAGAAAGCTTAACGAAACTGGACGGCTCAAGAGCTTCGAGTTGTAGCCGAATATCATTGTTCGAAAATTCGGCAGATCTTTCGGGAGGAAGTTGAGAAGCCATGTTTGCCACATCGGACTGGCTGCCATCCGATCTGGATCTCTTTATTCCACTACGCCCATCAACAAATCCTTCGTCTCTCTTTCTTTCTGTCCAGAAGATGAAATCGTCGTGTCGCTGGTACTGATTCCCAAACCTATCAAGTGACCTAGGCTACTCCTAGACCTTCCTCTAAGACTTCTTGTCCTCGACGCCCGACTTGACTCTGCACCATCGTGGACCCACGAGGATTTGCTCGACAGCTTTCGTGGCGTTCCGAATTGCATATCACGTCGTAAATGCGAGATGGTATCCGGATCGCCATCAATGGAAATCTGTTCATGATTAAACCACTCAACAATACCCGTAACTCCTCTCTCTTTGGCCAATTTCAACAATCTCCCCTCCCGCTGCCTTTTGTCAGACGGCCAAGCGAGCTTCACCACATACTCCCACCCCATCGAGTCGGTTCTTCTTCCTCGATAACACGTTGTTCCCCGGCACACTATCGCTTTTGTCGAGGCGATTGGCTTGTCTTCCAAAGAGATCCTCACACCTTGTGCGACGATGTACTTGCCGTTGCCATCGCGCTTGATGAATGTATTCAGCCCCAACTCCGCATCTGTCATCAGCGCATAGCCAGCAATGACCTTCACGAACCGCTCTGGCTCTTCGTGGATATCAAACTTCTTGGAGCTGTATAGACCAGATCTGTCGAACACCCAGAGCCGCATCAGACTTCCGCAAATCGTAAAACCGGGCACGAATCGCCGATCAGGTTGACTCCCAAATACCTCACGCGCGTAACCCGCTAATTGCACGAGTGTTTTTGTAGAACGATCCTCATCAAGATTCCTTTTGTGTTCCCCAATAACAAGTACGCTTGACCAGTCGTGCTCACCATCTTCGAAGGCGATCGGCATCGGAGCCTCTCAACACTTTATTCGCTGATGTGTAATATCTGCGGCCAAGTCCGCCGAGAACAGTGTCCTGGAACTTCATGAACCACTCAAAGAATGGACGTTGAAGTGAAGGCTCTGGCCATCCGCTCCAGCGATCTTCTACATATTGGGCTCTGGACTCTTCATAGATATCCCCCGCGTTGTTCATCCAGGCCTTCCCTTCGAAGTATCGATCGTAGAAGTCTCCGACATCGTAGTAGACGCGCCCGGTGAGTTCCTCGAGTATTCGCTGGTCAACTTCGTCGTGTGTCTGCTCAATCCCCCTCTGAGAAGCCGAGCTGGATCGGAGTGGTGTGTCGAAGACGGCTTTCTCGAAGGCAGTCGGTGGGGTTAATTGTTTCGGGTTGGTGAGTGCGATCAGGTCGGACACGCCACGCCATATCTCCACGTCAGGCGCGTTGTTGATAACCAGTTCCACTAGAGGTATAGCCGATTTAATATCGAACTTGTATGAATCGACAAGGGTGACATAGGTAGAAAGATCTCCGAGGAGAGTTCCACGACTATTTCGTGAGGGAAGGACACGAGCTGCCGGTCGACTTTGCAGAGCTAGAATAAGGTCGAGCACCAAGTTTTTGGCAACTACGTACATTAGAAAGTTATATAACGCACGAATGGAGCCTTACCTGTCGTGACAGCTGTTGAAAAGACAGCTTGCACTGCATGAGAAGATATAGCGATGCCTAAATCCACACGCGTTAATTCAAAGAGACGACGGAAGGGATCTAACCCTCCTTTAATCGGGTCGCTTTTGATTTTGCTCAGTTCTGAAGTAGTAGCCATAAAGAAGATGATCGTGGCGCAGAACAGCGATCAAATGGAGAATTGGTGATAAGCTTGGAAGTTTGCTTGCGGTTTGATTATGTAAGATATTGATTGGGCCCTCGGGTAATTCCGGCACTAAATTTAGACGAGCATTGGGCTCGTGTCTAGTGTTCTTGGTCCATTTGCAAGTCGAGTTTGCCTTTTGCTTTCCTATAAGGATACGCACATTAACGACACCAACAAATCATGGTTCAATTGCGTATGAGTGTCGCATGGTCTAAACAGCCAAGCTATGTTGTCCTACAGCAGCCGGTCAGCGATTGGCTGGTTTCGCGCTCGCAACGATGACGGCGATGCTATTGCAAACGAAGCTGCCCTCCAACTCAGCTAATGTGAGATCCGACCTCCCAACCCAGCAAGCAAGTTCATACCGACTTCGTGATTCAATATCTACCGAGAATCCCTTCCCTTTAGGCCATTTAAAACTGATCGAATAATGCGGTTTCTAGAAGGCAACAATGGCGAGTTCAGCCTGACCCAGGACTTTGTTGGCGGCAAGATTCCCGAATATGCTATCCTTTCGCACACATGGGGGGCGGATACCGAAGAGGTCACATACAGAGACCTGATGAATAGTACGGGCAAGAACAAGGCTGGTTACAAGAAGATCCGATTCTGTGGAGAACAGGCTCGCCGAGATCGCATACAATATTTCTGGGTTGATACCTGTTGTATCGACAAAACGGACAACACTGAGCTTGCAGAGGCTATCAACTCAATGTTTCGCTGGTACCGCGATGCTGCTAAATGCTACGTCTATCTATCAGATGTTCCGGGATCTATCTCTGACACTGACAGTAACTCTCACCTACTGCCCTGGGAACCTGCTTTTCGGGAAAGCAAGTGGTTCACGCGGGGGTGGACCCTTCAAGAACTTCTCGCCCCAACTTCAGTTGAATTCTTCTCCCGACATGACAAGCGACTGGGAGATAAGAGAACTCTAAAGCGGCAAATCCACGAGATAACAGGGATTCCAATTTCAGCACTTGAAAAAGCCCCTCTGTCTCAATTCGGAGTCGATGAGCGATTGTTATGGGCAGAGAATCGACAGACCACACGTGCAGAAGACAAGGCGTACTCACTATTTGGCATGTTTGGCATTTATTTGCCGCTCATCTATGGCGAAGGGAGAGAGCACGCGGTCAAACGGCTCAAGAAGGAGATCCAGAATTCTCTAACAGGTAAACACACCATTAACTTCTTTATTGTCAGTCATATACTAATCACTTTTTGCAAGAAAACGAGCAGTATCTGCCTGACCCCCAGAGTCGAAGCTGTATCCAGAACCTACGGATAACTGATCCCTGCGAGGACAAGAAGCGCATCGAGGAGATGAAGGGTGGCCTGCTGGAAGGTTCGTACCGCTGGATCCTCGAACATTCCGACTTCCAACAATGGCGCGACGACAAACAGAGCCGGCTGCTCTGGATCAAGGGCGACCCTGGCAAAGGCAAGACGATGCTGCTCTGCGGTATCGTCAATGAGATAAGCCCCTTGACGAAGCTGAGAGACGAGAAGGCAACCACGCTACTGTCATACTTTTTCTGCCAAGCCACTGATAAGCGGCTCAACAATGCGACAGCTGTCCTCCGCGGTCTTGTCTTCCTGCTTGTTGACCAGCAACCATCGCTTATATCGCACGTGCAGGAGAAGTACAACAAAGGGTCGGAAAAGGCTTTTGAGGGCGTAAATGCCTGGGTAGCTTTGTCTATAGTCTTTGGAAACATTTTACAAGACCTAAGCTTAACGAACACCTACCTGATTGTCGATGCTCTTGATGAATGCGAAACAGACCTTAACCAACTTTTGAATCTTATTGTTCAAAGTGCCTCAACATCCCCTCATGTCAAATGGATTGTGTCGAGCCGTAATAAATCCGATATCGAGGCGCGGTTAAGACTTAACAATGCACAAATAAGGCTCAGCCTCGAGCTTAATGAAGAGCATGTTTCTCGTGCTGTCGAGATGTTTATCGATTTCAAAGTGTCCCAACTTCCATTTATTATAGACGATCGCGCACTACAAGAGACAGTCCGCGGTCAAATATACGCTAAGGCCAATGGGACTTTTCTCTGGGCGGCTCTTGTTTTAAAGGAGCTTGAGCGTGTAGAGAGCTGGGATATATTCGATGTGCTTCAGGAAATGCCACCCGAGTTAGAACCGCTCTATAATCGGATGTTATGGCAAGTTCAACAGCTACAGCGCAAGGATCCTGAATTCTGCCGTCTCGTCCTTTCTACTATAACTCTCGCATACCGCCCCCTTCACCTCCTTGAGTTAGGGTCCCTCTCTGGTCTGCCTAGGCAAATTTCCACTAATCTCGATAATATTATAAGGGTTGTCAACAAATGCGGCTCCTTCCTTACTATACGGGAGAATCGCACCTATTTCATTCATCAATCAGCAAAGGACTTTATGCTCGAAAAGGCATTTGACAAAGTGTTTCCCTCTGGTAAAGCAGAGGTTCATTATACGATGTTCTCGAGGTCACGCGAGATTATGTCGAGAACGCTTCGACGCGATATATACGGATTGCACGCCCCTGAATTCCCTATTAACCAAGTCGAACAGCCTGACCCAGACCCATTAAGTGCGGCAGGGTATTCGTGCGTATACTGGGTTGACCACCTTTGTGATATTAAGACTGGTTACAATGAAACTAGTCTTGGCGATAACGGAGATATCCATATTTTTCTAAAAGAACACTTTCTTCACTGGATAGAAGCTCTTAGCTTATTGAAAAGTGTATTTAGTGGTATGCTTGCGGTACATAAACTCGAGAGTTTTCTTAGAGTAAGTCTTTACTATAATTCCGCACTCTTACTATACTAGTAGTAGAGTAAAGAGTTGTGCTAACATATTCTAAGGCTAGTGAATCTCCTAATTTATATGCGTTCATCCATGATGCAAAGCGGTTCGTCCGATATTATCAATCATTGATTGAAAAGACACCACTACAGCTATACTGTTCAGCCCTGGTCTTTGCTCCAGATGAGAGCATTATTCGGGCACAGTTCGAGAAGTATATTCCCCCTTGGATCCAAAGGAAGCCCAAAATGCAAGCACATTGGAACGCAGCACTACAAACGCTCGAGGGCCATTCTTCCACCGTCAGCGAAGTGGCCTTCTCCCCTGACGGCAAGCAGGTCGTCTCTGGATCTGATGATAGGACAGTCCGGCTCTGGGACGCCGCCACAGGCGCCGCGCTGCAGACGCTCGAGGGCCATTCTGACTGGGTCATGTCAGTGGCCTTCTCCCCTGACGGCAAGCAGGTCGTCTCTGGATCTTGTGATGAGACAGTCCGGCTCTGGGACGCCGCCACAGGCGCCGCGCTGCAGACGCTCGAGGGCCATTCTTCGTACGTCTGGTCAGTGGCCTTCTCCCCTGACGGCAAGCAGGTCGTCTCTGGATCTTGTGATAAGACAGTCCGGCTCTGGGACGCCGCCACAGGCGCCGCGCTGCAGACGCTCGAGGGCCATTCTTCGTACGTCAGGTCAGTGGCCTTCTCCCCTGACAGCGAGCAGGTCGTCTCTGGATCTTGTGATGAGACAGTCCGGCTCTGGGACGCCGCCACAGGCGCCGCGCTGCAGACGCTCGAGGGCCATTCTTCGTACGTCTGGTCAGTGGCCTTCTCCCCTGACGGCAAGCAGGTCGTCTCTGGATCTGATGATAAGACAGTCCGGCTCTGGGACGCCGCCACAGGCGCCGCGCTGCAGACGCTCGAGGGCCATTTTTCGTACGTCAGGTCAGCAGCCTTCTCCCCTGACGGCAAGCAGGTCGTCTCTGGATCTGATGATAAGACAGTCCGGCTCTGGGACGCCGCCACAGGCGCCGCGCTGCAGACGCTCGAGGGCCATTCTTCGTACGTCAGGTCAGCAGCCTTCTCCCCTGACGGCAAGCAGGTCGTCTCTGGATCTGATGATAAGACAGTCCGGCTCTGGGACGCCGCCACAGGCGCCGCGCTGCAGACGCTCGAGGGCCATTCTTCGTACGTCAGGTCAGCAGCCTTCTCACCTGACGGCAATCTACTACCTACTATACGTGTATCTAATTCTTAGGTAGTAGAAGGTGAAGCGAATCTTCTCTGGCTACCTCCCGATGACCGATGTACGTGTGAAGCTGTTTGGGATAAAACTATTGTTTTAGGACATTTATCTGGGAGACTTACATTTCTTAGGAGCTCCAGCGTGCTTTAGATTAATTACCATGCCCACACTGTTCTCTATCCACTGCCAGACTTGATCTTGTGTAGTAATAGGTAGAGTTTTGGCTAGAGCTGGCCTACTGAGTGCCTCTTCCAGGGACCGCAATGCCTCAACATCAATTGGTCGGTGGGTTCTGCCCTCTACTTTTAAAGACTGGGTCAACTGGTTTGCCCTTAACTCTAGCTCAGCCAGCCTCTCCTCTACTTCAACATTTGCATTATATATATTCTGGAGCTCAGCTTCTGCCGCCTCCCTCTGGGAGTTTGTTCTTGATTGCAAATGTGCGACGAGGTATTCCAACTCTTTGTGCCAGTGTAGGAGCTGCGCAGCTCGCAAGTCGTCTTGTAGCGCTTGAGAAAGCAACCAAGCGTCTCGAACATTTCTTCTACTTTCTTCAAAGCATGAGCAATTTGACTGAGGCCATGGTCAGCTTTATAGACAAAGCCACTGGGATAAGCACTAACTACTCCATCGCATGACGAACTGTCAATCGAGACGGCAAGGTGTCTACTTCGTATGACGACGGCAGAACCATACAGCATGGATAGCCAGCAAAATCGGTGCCCACTGTTGCCAAGAAATATCTGATCAATAGGTAATAGGTTCAAAACTGGACTTGTCGGGTATCATGTGATATAGCGTACTTAATTTGTCATTCTCAACACGATAAACCTGCCTTCAGCCTCTAATAATTAAAGCCAAAGCTTAATTAGGCCTTCCTTAAATAGGGTATATAGAAAAAGGATCTAATTCTAGAATAGGGAAATGATTAAAATAAGACCAGAAATGATTATCGAAGGCAAGTGACTGTCACTCAGACACAAACCGTCCAAGCTCAAGCTACCATAACTCTCACCCAAACCTCCCAAGCAACTCTCGCAAAGACCCGCACGCAGCAAGCCCAGGCCACGGTTACCTCCACCATTGTCCAGAACGTCAATGAGCGGGTTACCCTCACCGGGACACTGCCAGCAACCTACATCGCAACAACTACTCTCATTTCCACGATCTATAACATTTAGGAATTGACCTTGACTACAACACTTCCTGCAACAGCCACATCGATTTCGACAATCTACGCCAACGAGCAATTGACTTTGACGCAGACCGAGCAAGCAACGTAAGAAAATCTTTCCAGTGCTTTCCAGCCAGGTCGAACGTGCTCGATCCCAGAACCTTTGGACATTTTAATAACTGTGAGACAATTCAGATACACGTCTACCATCACAGAATACCCAACTTATATCAGCACAATCGTGAGTTTTCCCATATGATCAAAAACTTCACAAGACTGTATAGGATATTTATACTTGATACGTGATGTACCTCTTACAACCGAAGACGTCCGCTAATAGTATATAGACCCTCAACCCAACAGAGTACTCCACAATCGTACGTTCCCCTCATCTCCCAGACCACACTCATACTAGTCCCAACCTGCTTTGCCTTCTTGACTCTGGCATGGATATGGCGTCGAAGAATTACCCCTAACTGATTGCAGACCATCAATCCAACTGAGATCTCAACGATTGTAAGACGCTCTGTTCTGCTCCCTTTCAGCTCTCTTCGGGGCGGAGACTTGGATTCTTCTCCTGCGGAAGTCCTACACGATCCTTCCATCCACCCCTCCCTTCAAATACCTAATAGCTAATTTGGCTTAGACGCTCAACCCAACGGAGATATCTACGATTGTAAGCAACCCATGCCGTATTTCCCTCACCTTGGCGCCAATGTCTAATGATGGAGCCCATATCTTGGCCTTGAGATTCCCTGGGGCGATCTCTTCGCACAAAAGATCTTTGCTGACTATTTCAAGACTCTCAACCCAACCTACACCTCCACAGTAGTAAGATAGTCTTCTTACATATCTCTTTTCCACGAGAACTAGTAGCTGACTTGTGCTAGACTGAGCTCCCAACTTACATCAGCACTATTGTATGTATCTTCGCACTTTGACTTGTCCCCTCCATCCGGTCTCATCTAGACGCTTGACGAGAACTCTGGTCGCACTTCGCAAGACCCAAGAAGGATGCTAATCTGTAACAGACCTCAAATCCGGTTGTCACGATCACCCTCACGGAGACCGGTTCTGCTTCAGTCACTCTCACTACCACTCTCCCAGCTACAGAATATTCAACTAGCACTATCACCGAAACTGAGACACAAAGTGCGCAAATAACCTTGACTGAGACACAGTAGGCAGCCGCACCCTCATAACTCCCTCTTTCAAATCACTTAACACAGTCTGGCAAGAGCTTCATCTCTTGAGCTCTCATATACCACGTTCTCTACCTGGAACTCTTGCTAATTCATTCAAAAGGAGCGCAACCTATATTTCTACAATCACTGAGACTGAAACGCAATCTGCTTCATTGACTCTAACAACAACACTTCCAGCTACAGCATTTTCAACAGTCACGGAAACAGAGACACTAAGTGCTCAACTCACCTTGACCGAGACAAAGTATGAATGCATTTCCTACTTGCTCCTGGGGGGATCTCAAAATGTCACAGGAGACGCTTGAATTTTCCCGCTCCCACCACTACTTGATGAATCTACCAAGAAGCAATTCTAACTTATTATTTAGGGGCGCCACCTATGTCTCTACGATCACTGAGACTGAGACTCAATCTGCTTCGTTCACTCTGACAACTACCCTTCCAGCTACTGTGTTTGCAACTGTTACGGTGCTGTTAGAGGACATCAAGGCTTTCCTGGACCCTGAAACACGAGCGTGGTATTCTCGGCGCGGCATCCCCTACCGGAAAGGATACCTATTGTATGGGCCACCTGGGACTGGAAAGTCCAGTCTGAGTTTATCAATTGCTGGGGCCTGCGACCTGGATATCTATATCCTCAATATCTCTAGCGTGGATGATAGCTCGCTGGGTGAGCTATTCACTGAACTCCCCGCGCGTTGTGTCATTCTTCTCGAGGATATCGATGCCGTGGACGCAACACAATCTCGACAACGCAAAACGGTAAAGACTAGCAAAGATGAGACAAGCTCTTCAATAGAGGGAAAGCCGCAAGGAAAAGCGTCTCTATCGGCCCTTCATCATCAATAGGATATCTCTGGGTAATTTTTGCAGCATTTTGTCCGCGGGAATGATATACAGACGATTGAGCTGAAAGTTGCGAAGTAAATTAAGCGTGTAAAGGTTCAAGACAGGCCAACTCGTTTTCGCACACCACTCGCTTTTCGCTGACTAGCCCCGCTGCCCCGAGAGAGGCAGTAGAAGAATCTGACTAAGGTTATTAGCCAAGATTTCCATTGCAATATTTTGGTGCTTCCCTCCGACCAGCGTCACTCTGTTTGAAAGCACTTTTCAACGTCTAAAAATAGATTTGAAACCTAAGGGAAAACTTTCGATTCTCAGCCGCGGACCAGCTTCATATTTTCAGTACTGCTACTGTCCACACCACTCCCGCGTTCGGACCCAGAGGCCACCGATTCTGGAAGAATTTGAGAGCTGGCGGGTGCTATTGCCACTGGTTCAAAGATCTGGTTCGAATCCCGCCTTGAATGTTTCCTCCAGCATGGCCTCTTCACCACAATCACAACCACGGCTTTGCTAACTATGCCTCTATACTCATCAAACACCCAACTACCTCAACAACCTAAGGAATGCCAGTCCGACATGCCTTGCCCTTCCCTACCTCTGCGCCTGCCATCAAACGATGCGAAGCCTCCATACTCTCAACCACCTCCGTCAAACCTTCCTACACGAAAAACCTCACGAACACCACGCTACTCGCAGCCCGAAAACCATGCCCCCTATATTCGGCCAGGTAGCCGGGAGAAGCGAGCGGAGGTATGACAAGATGGTGGGGGAGGGTGATCAGCTGGACAATTGGGATTATATCAACAACATTAGGTGGATACATTTGGGGTCGAAGTTATGGATAACAGACTCTGAAGTGTTCGAGCGCGGTTTAGGTGAAAGTGACATCCTTTTTGGGAGTTACTGTCTTTCCGCTGCTCGATCATTATCAGTATTCTGTCCACTCTTGAACCGTCGGCAGCCTTCCCATCCATCTGGTGGATTGATTCTATTGTTACTTGTCACAAGCAAGGGAGAAAATTTGGAAAGTTAACAGTTAACAGTTGGGTTGAATTCCATTATGCAAATGTTTGACGTTCAATATATGAAGATCTATTAAACATTACTCCCAAAAGAGAAAAGACCCCAATACAATGTGCCGAGCAGGTGGCTAGAGATACTGTCCGAGTTCTTTCGAGATAGTATCCCAATCATCATGACTGCTGAGTTGATGGTCTCTAACCAGGCTCTTAGTAACTGGTTCCAATATCCGGCACATACTAACAATATCCGAACGCTGTTTGTGAATATGCTTAAGGAGCGACTTGAGGTACGCATGGTCGTAATCGGCAGTCGAGTAACTAGATCACACATCAGCACAAGCAATCAATTAATGATCCCCGATTAGATCTATCCGCACATTCTCTTCTTGATCTCTAGCCTAACAAGCAGACCAACCCCGACGCCTAGACCAGGTACCAGACCGTCTTTCTTCTTAACGTAACCTTCTACCCAGATTGCCCATCGCCGGGCAAACTGAAGGTCCTTTTTGAGCGCCGCCGGGGCTGCTAATAGAGTCTCTAGATGACCGTCTAGAAACATGTGTTTCACGTATTCTTTGTGGGCTTTGTTATTATCATTCTCACCACTTTCGCGAGCTTGCGTGCCGTTGATCCTCTGCTTGGTTGCTTGACGGTGAAACTCATTATAGCCTTCGAGGGTTCGGTATTTTGCTACAAACCGACGCCACTACTAGAGGTCATCATCCGTTTCTAACTTCCGCAAGATCAAATAATACTGGCGACGCTAAACATAGACCGGGCTGTTGATTGCGTTAGACCACTAGAAAGGCTCGCGCGATTGATCTGCGAAGAGGCCATTGACTTTTAATATCTCCTAATACTTGTCAAGGACATTGATGAGGTCCGGCCGGGGAAACAGGCTAGCAACTGTCTCTAAGGAGGCACGCTTGCCTCTCTTTCGTTTGGCACGCTCCTGGAGCTTCTTACACTTCTCGCAGTCACAGCGCTTGCATATAGGGATGTCCGGGTCAGCTTGAGAGTGGGAACCCTGGTCATCTAAAGGAGGGCTAGACCCGTAACTAACGCTCCCCGTTAAGTCCAGCGAGGGGTCTAAGATCTCATCCAGGTCGTGGTGCGACGACATCGATACGTTTCCTGGGCTGTAGTCACTATTCTGCGTAAAGGCGTGCTTCCAAGAGTCATCTCTATTGGGGCTACCGGGACCCATAACTACTTGGGGATCAATGCCAGGAAGGCCATTGTCTCCATAATATATCGCAGAGCGTATTAAAATGAACTGATTCGCGGCATCTTTACCTAGCTCGGATTCGAGCGCTAGAAGTAGATCATTAGTTCTTTCTTGCAGGTAGTGGGGCGGGATCTCCATTGTGGCTTGAAGGCGCGATTGTTGGATGATAAAGGTGGGGGATGAGGGGGAGGTGTCAGATTTTATGGGTTGTGGGGACCTGCGAACTCTACTTTTCGCAGGTGGGCAGGGGCTTGCGAACTCGACTTTTTCGCATGTGGGTGGCTTGCCCGATTTATTTATGGAACATGACGTAGGCGTCCTACAAGGGCAAGAAAACCAAAACCTTTCAAGAATTGCTGTCTATAGAAAGGCAAAACCGATCACAATATCCTTCGCGGTTAATAACATTGTTTAGTTACAACGTATACAATATTAATCAAAGTCCAAAGGTCGGTTTATTTTCTCTCAACTCAATCACCCAGTCCGACATAGACATTGAACATTCAAAAGAGGTTCTTACTTCCACCTTGAACTTGTCCCAAATAATAAGCACCATCTCCTCTAGATAAAGCCTACCCGACGTCCCTGCGAGGCGAGAACCCCTGTCATTTTCGACTCTCGCTACCAAATCACAAATATCTTAATACAAAATAATATTATTCTCTTTACAAAACTCTAATCTCATTTTCAGCCATCTCTAATTCGTACCCCTGCATTTTCTTTTAAATAACTTATGTGGAGGTTTATTAATTATACTTTGATCGTCTATTTGTCAGGGCTTGCAGTCAATGCAGAGTCTGTCTAAGTACAAGAAGAGTCAATTGACCCTTGAAACCTCTCCTTCTTCCTTTGATTTATATCTTACCATATTACCTATAGCAAGTAGAAAAACATCGAGACATGGGCTATTCTGGGCTTGGATAGTGATTTAATACCGAAATATACGTTCCACACGACGGTGGTTTTATTACCAGACCAGTAAGGAAACCAACGAATTCCAGCCGAAAAGCACAGATCTCCCTGCCCGCAGCGTATTCAAACTCTTGGTATCTGTGCAGATTTGTCGGTTTAGCGTCCATTCTTAAATGTTCGCGGCTTATCACCACTCTTTAAATCCTGGCGAGGTTCAATGTCCCACCTCGGTGGGTTTGCCGCAAGCCTCATTGATCAGCGGCAGGGTTAAAAGAGGGTTGCGGCCCTGCCGTTCCCGAACTTAAAACATAGTACCGCATATAACAACAGCAAAAAGTCCTGCCCTTAACGCCGGAAATCCTGTCGTAGCAGATTAACCGGGAGTGGATATGACCTTTGCTATTCTCTCATTAGCATTAAATATGTATTTCGTCACAACACTTACGATCTGTTCCCATGATGGAGGGAATGACTGTCGGTCAGTAGATCTGTAGGTAAACCAACGCCCAGACTGGTAGAGCCACGAGATGCCTCTCAAGTCGAGACCATATACGAACTCATACCTGCATTTATTCTTGTGCTATACTAAGACAGGACAAGAATAGGGTGGGAACACTGGTTCTGTCACACAGGAACGCGTAGCACAATGCGGGGGGTGGACCAATACTGCTGGCCCACAAACAGATCTCGCCCATTTGTGCTGGCACACTGGGTGGACCAGCCCAAAGCTGCCAGCCTTTTTCCGATCCTGGCACAGAGGGAAGGCTGGAACCTGCCGCGGGCTGACCCGGCTGCTGCGCTAGCTCGCCGACTGTGCTAGCACAATTGGGCCAGGACAAAATGTGAGCCAGCCCAATTGTGTGGGCACAATCCCTGAGCTAGAGCAACTGTGCCAACCTTGTCCACGTGCCGGGACACCATCTGTCCCAGCACTCTTGTCGTCACATCAGTCAAGCAAGTACAATCGACGACCATCTCAGTCTGGAACCGACTCCGTCAATTTCGACGATTTTGCAGAAGGCTTTCTTATCAGATATATGTAACTCTCTCACGGAGTGCGATATGGGACAGCAAGGAGGGAAGTAAAAGCAGAATTGACCTGGAAGCATTTCCCTGGCATTAGAACCTACCGTTGCCTATTGATGACTTCTTAAGATATTATCGCATTCGCAAAATGGGGACGACCCCGGAGAGCGAGATAGCAGAGGGAGATTTCCAACTTCTTTCCTAGGGGTAGAATCATGCTGGCTATTTCTGGAGGACTCATCTCCAGGAGGCGCTATCGGCGGAGGCAGCCATTGGTGGGAGGTATCATTTCTGGAGACAGCTATTTCCAGCCTGCTTGCTCTCAAGGCCATGGTGGCCTCAAGAACATGCTCCCAAGGCCACAACGATCCCAAGGCCCCAGGGGGCGTGGGAGCACTGGCCTTAGCCCACTGCGGCCTCAAGAATTTCATGGTCCAAAAGAGGCACTTAAGCCAGGGCTGCCAAAGATGGGTGTAGAACCATATAGTGCATATAAGAAGGTGATATGCCGAAATCTAAGGAGACCTGTTTTTGAGCACTTTGACCATGCAGCAGGCACAAGCACACGTAGAAGACTCGAGACTTGATACGGTAGATGTGAAGATGTCCGTAAACTTTAGGCTTGACTGCGTGTTTTGTAAAAGACTAAGCAAAAGAGTCTGATCGAAGACGATATAAGGCTGATAGACGAAGTTGATGGTATGCAGATGACCTAATTTACTCTCGTTATTTTGACAAAGGATAATAATAGAATATGCGTCTAATTTGTCTTTCCTCCTAGTCTAAAAAAATTAAGACATGGAATGTTATAGCATTGGATAATAAATTAATAACGAAGCAGATTTGTCGTTTTAGCGCCCATTCTTAAACGTTCGCGGCTTATCACCACTCTTGTAGATCCTAGCGAAATTCAATGTCCCGCCTAGGTGGGTTTGCCACAAGCCTCATCGATCAGCGGCAGGGTTAAAGAGGATTGCGGTCCGTCCCGCTCCCGAACTCAAAATATAGTACCGCATATAGAATGATAATATTAAAGATGACAGCAACAACCCTACCCTCGACGTTGGAAATCCTGTCGTAACAGATTTACCGGGAGTGGATATGACCTTTGCTATTCTCTTATTAGCATTACGTATGTATTTCGTCACAACACTTACGATCTGTTCCCATAATGGAGGGAATGACTGTCGGTCAGTAGATCTGTACGTAAACCAACGCCCAGACTGGTAAATAAAGAATGCAATATCAGCGCCGCTTAGCTCTCCATATTTATAAGCCTTTTTAAGTAGAGTGCGTTTCCGTCTTCGAGAGTTCTCTCCCTTGCGATTTCGTCTCGGAGACATAGTTGTTTGAGGAAAGCGAAGGTATTTGGGAAGAAGGTGCCTTATATATTGTCTAGAAGCTACGGTTCGAGTTAGTATGCGATGAACAGATTTGTGGCCGAGATGCTCTCAAATCTCTGGTTTGGACTTTTTCTCGAACCCTGAAGTATTGTTCCATCATTGAAGGTAGCTGTGATGTGGTCACGTGCTGGTATAGCGACCATGCGAACTTGATTTTTCGCATGCCCACCAGTCTTCCGTGCTCGCATATTCTCTGGTGCTGGATTTTTGGTATTACTGATTTAACTTCGTCTATAATTGTGCTCCGTCGCGACCCTTGTAGTTCGCTAAGGTCGAGTGATACTATTGAATTCCATGTTCAGATGGCCGATTTCAGGCGAGGAGTGAGGAATGACGGTCCTGGGCAAGCGGCAGGTCCGCCTTCTAACTGACAGTGAAGTTACCGAAAGCCTCAAATCAGGAGAGTTGAACATCAGTATGTTGAGCGTAGACCACTTGCCAGATATTGCTGCACACGATAACACGAGGCACGAGGATGAAGTCGGAAACATAAAAGGAATTAGAGCGATGGAATTTAGCGATTGAAATTTTTGTTGTTCCTGGCAAAATTGGCCTGTGCGACGCTAAAAGTCGCAAACATCCAACTAACAGATAGAATCGCCTTTAAATAATTTCAACTGTATTAAGTTCGTGCGTTTGATTTGTTCCACAAAATACGATGTATTAGATAGTAATAAGAGTAGCTACATCATGAAAGACAGTATAGTGCCAGCACAGATTTGTAGCATATACTCACAGTCAAGCAAGCAAAGCAAGCTATAAAGGCAAACCAAAACGAATTCAATTCAGAATTACCAAACATCCAAGCACTGTAGAACAAATGAGGAAATTAAGGTGGCACATCATTGCTGTGGGAGCAGCGACGCCTTACATCGGTCATTCGGGAGGAGCATTCGCTACGCTCGAAGGCCAATCCCGTGGACGGTCTGTACGTGGTTTTTGAAATCCTGTAAATCTTTGAGAACCAGTCCTTGAGACTTGCACACGGGGTGGCGACAGGAGACCGCCTCCTCCGGCACAAACCCTCGTAAGTGAATGCGTTCGACGTGATCCCTCATCTTGGAAACGCGGCAAAACGAACCCATCCGCTCCTTATAGCTCTTCGATTCGTCGCCAATGCAGAAGGGGCACTGGGTTTTGGCACAGACGAGAGGGAACGGCTCGAGATCGGGTGATTCCTCCTTTACGAGAGGCGGTTGTGGGAGCGTGACCCGGAGTCGGTATCGTCGGGGCACTTCGCGGCGGTGGCAGAGCGCGAGCATGAGACCGGCGGAGTGGATCCGGCGCTTGACAATATCCTGCGGGGTGATACCCGCAATATGAGTACAGATAAGTTCGGCCAGCTGCGCCCGTTCGGGGATCTGATGTTCAACCACCGGCTCGATATACTCCTCTTCCTGCTGTCCGCTGTTCTGCCTCTCGATATCTTCTATCGGGCGACGGCGGAAGTAGTCGGCTCGGTACTCCTCAGAGATGATATTTCGCCGCTAAGTCCGGGCAATACCGATCTCCGCGGTGAGACGTCGAACTTCCGCCTCGACCTCCGTTCCCTGGATCCTGTAAGCTCCAGCTTTTAGCTGCGCCCGCTGCTGCTCGAGATCGACGATACGTGGGTCCGGGGAAAGCGCTGCAAGAACGTCGTCCGGCACGTGAACTGGCGCGCGAGGATCACGTATGAGGCTTATGTGAGTGAGCATGCGTAGGATGCCATCTGCAGAGGGTCGCTCGAGGACAGCAGACAGGACGTCGAACGGCACCCTCTCATTGATGTAGGCTCCGTTGTACACCGCCGAGTTCGGGTTGTGTCGCATAACCTGATCTCGAACCGTATCCGTGGCAGCACCTAGACACAAAAGAAAGGCCCCATTAGCAGAGTGGTCTATGCTTGTGAGGTCACAGAATACTTACGGTCAACGACGTTAGCCGTCCCACGACGGAAGCAATAGCTGGTCAGCTTCTCTAGGAAGCCCGCCGCAAGCCCAAGGCGGTTTAAGCAGTCCCTGAATTGAGAGTAGGTGAGCGCGAGCGTCGGAGAGGTAACCACACCGTTAGCTGCCCTCTTATCCCGACGGAAAATTGGAGTCTTGAGCATTTCTTGCTTCCAGGTTAATGGCGTACACACAACCGGGCCCCACACCTTGTGCTCAAAGACTCGCTCTGCCGTAGTCAGGCTCGGTGCCTCGAAGGCCCTATCTGCGATAGCCAAGGAGACGAGGTGGGTGATCGGACAGAAGATGGGGTCGTCTACTTTAGTGAAGAAGAATATCGTGCTGTCATGGTCTGTCAGTTCGCTTTCGGAACACATATTTTAGGGAAAGGGTTCGTCGACTCACGGCTTCGGGCGTCTCTTGGCTCCTTTGTGGTGGGCCAGCTTGGCCTCTATCGCAAGCACATCCCGCTCTCCCGCTATAGGGTTCCGCACGACCAGGAGGCGGACGTCTTCGTAGCAGAGCGCGTCGAATTGTCTGAGTTCCGTTTTAACGTCACTTATAGCAACGTCATCATCAGAGCCATTACCATCGTTCTCGGAGCCCAAGTTAGCAACAGCGCTATCGTGATCATCGAAGCCAAAGTCGGCATTAGCGCTAACTTTAGCATCTTTAAAGCCCCCGTCATTCACATCATCAGCGTAAGCTTTATGATCGTCAAGGTCGGGCCTCCGCCTCTTCTTCTTCTTTGCGTCGACCAGTTCTGCAGGCCGGCATCCTGTGGCGAAGAGGAGAAGCAGGATCAGTGCGAACTGCACACGATGCCGCTCCGTAGGGAAGGTAGAAGTGTCGCGTGCCTAGTGGTAGTTGAGCAAGAGCAAGAGGTCGTCGACATCAAGGACAGGCTTCTCCTTGACCGTGATATCGAGCTCGAAGTCCCTTGTCAAGGGACCGTAGATGTACTAAACAAACGTTAGCATCCTTGGGGTAGGATGATGATCAAAGAGGGGTGCCTTTACCGCGAGAGCCTCTTTTGCATCATTGGTATCCATGTGGCGGCCGTTCTCTCGATTGAAGAGCATCTTGAACCGCAAATAATATTGGTGAACCGTACTCCTCTTCTTTACCCGATCCACCTCGCAGATGTGGATGAGGAACGCTATCGTGGTCCCTTTGGAACAGTTCCGGATTATCGTGCGCCAGTGTTGAGCCCTGGGTAGATGGGCACAGAACCTAGTTTAAAAGTCAGACCAACTACTTACTTCAGGTCTTCGATCAAGTATTTGCTCTCTTACCTGCTGAACTTGTCGATAATGTCCTGGAGGTTGTCTTTCGTAGTATCGGCATAGTTGCGCTTGACGGTCGTCTTGTCGTGTTGGTCGATTAGATTCTGGTAATATTCGGGAGGGCGTGGTTGGATCTTCGGTTTAGGACGACGACGTTTAACACGGTCATTTAGCTGTGCGAGATTCGGGTGTGAGGTTTGAGGCAGTCGCAGATTGACCGTAGTATAGTCTCTTACGACCATGGTGAAAGCAGGATCATTTGGTTTTGAGGCGGGGTTGTCCTGAGCAGAATGTTGTCGTGCGAGATGATGTGTTGAGAGGTGGGAAAATGGGGGACGGGGAGGGCATATATATGAGCAAGATCGATAGGCAGTGCTATGGTGACCGACAAAATGGGGAGCCCCCCCTGTTTTTTGGGGGATGAAGGCAGAGAATCGAAAATCGGGAACAGAGAAACAGAAAAGGTCGACGTTGGACGAGTTCGAGCTTCTTTCGCACCGACGATTATCCGACGGGCGCGAGCGGGCCAGGGCACGTGATGAATTGTCCGGGGTCAGAGGGTGCTTAAAACAGCGACCACACCCCCCCAAATCCGGCAGCCCCAACACCACAACCCCCCGTAATCTTATAATTAGGAAAGTTATAGTATACAAAAAAGAAGAATTGTTAGAAGAAGAACTAGAACAAATAAGGATCTATAGACAACTAGATGTTATTTAGGCCTAGTATAAGCATTATAAAGCCACTTATAGCCTGGGAAAGCAATAGGTAAAGCTCTTAGGACAAGGATAACTATAGACATTTAAGAGGCCCACTAAATATAGGAATCATTATATATAAGTATAGACAAATCCTTTTACAGACAATATACCCTTAAGAACAAGCCTAAGATAGGAGAAATATATATTGTTTGTGCCTTATAATTATAAGGAGTTTTGTTTAAGAACAAGAAGACCTAAGCCAAGACCACTAAGCTACTAGAGTCATTATTAGAAGACAACACTAGTAATAAAGATATATTACTAGAATTAGAGGCAGGCCCTAAACTAATGCTTATACAAACAACAACCCTATCTAAAGGACAAGTCTAGAGATTTAAGAAAGTCACCAAACTTAGAAACCACTATTACTAGGAAGAATCCTATAGGTTGTTCTTTAGAGAACATATAGTTAAGAACAAACTAAGACGGCAGTAAGGCATTACAGGCAGAGAGGCATGTAAGAACCAAATCCTATTCAAAGATCTAAAGCTAAGGAGTCAAGAAGGGAAGCTTATAAGGAGCGGAGCAAGCCTATAAGTAGTCGGGACCCTGTGCCTTTACTGACCTAAGACAGTAAGGGTCTTCTCAAGCGTCCCTATAGTGGGTCGGAAGCTTGCCACATGATTCTGGCTATTATAAGACAGGTGGCAACTAGGCTATATTGTCTTATTACCCCCCTTCTAAAAGAAGCTTGCCCTCAAGCTTGCTGTTATAGGTATACTCCTGTCTAAAGCTCCTTCTAGCTTGTTATAATAGTCAATTCCTTGCTCCTATACCCTTATCTAGTCTACTAAGCGCTCTGGTGGCCCTAGGAGCTCTTGGTAGGCTAGATGGAAGTCTTGGAGCTTATAAGGACTATATAGAAAGTTCCTAGCAGGGTACCACTTAGGGTCCTTGTCCTGGCCAAACCACCTTACTTTATACCTTAGGCGCCTACATACCAGCTTGACTGCTAGGATGCTCTCTACCTCCCACTCCTCACTACTATTAATCACTAGCGGCGCTGGCGGTAGGTTCTCTTGGCCTGGGAGAGGGTTGTCTAGGTCCTTCTATAGGTAGTAAGTATAGAACACTAGGTGTACGTATATACTGTCTGGTAGCACAAGCTTGTAGGAGTAGCCCTCCTATACTAGGATTTTAAAAGGGCCATCCTAAAGCTTGGCAAGCTTCTGGCTATGCCTATTAAGTACTAAGTGCTTAGTTGACAAGAACACCTTGTCTCTTATACCAAAATCTGGTTCCTGGCGTCCCTGGTTTACAAGCTTTGCCTTAGTCTCTTATATGCTTAATATAATCTTCCTAGCTATATCCTAGCCGCCCTATAGCTTCTTAGCAAACTCTATAGCCTCTACTAAGGAGAGCTTCTCCCTAGCCGTTATAATAGGCTTTAGAGACTGCTAGTCAAACAAGCGTCTAGGCAAATAGCCTTATAAGAGTAGGAAGGGGGATATGCCAATAAAGCTATGTGGCAGAGCAAGCTGTATATTGTCAAGGGCAGGCAGCATCTAAGACTAGTTGTCCTGGTAGTAGTTAATAAACGGCCTTAAGCGCTAGTTAATATACTGGTTTAAGTTCTTGGTCTGTCTGTCAGTCTAGGGGCTGTGGGCAGTAGAGAGTTTGACCTTAATACCTAGGATCATATATAGGGCGTTCTAGAAGCTTGATATAAACTAGGCTCCTCTATTAGAGATAATAGAGTCGGGGAGGTTATAGTACCTGTAGATATAGACATAATAGAGCCCTGTAAGCTGCTTAGTAGTGATTGTCTTCTTGTATAGGATAGAGACAGCGGCCTTGCTAAGACGGTCAATAAACATACAGACAGTGTCAAACCCTTCCTTGTCCTCTAGGAAGCTCTTAAAGTTAATATAGATGTGCTGCTAGGGGTGCTCTGGTATAGGGAGCATGTGGTATAGTCTAGGGGTCTTGTTATAAGTATAGTAGGCTTGTTAACAAAGAGTGTAGTTATATATATAGTGCTTACAATCCTTTACTAGGCTATACTAGTAATACTAAGGGGGCAGTAGCGCCACTGTCTTGGCTGCTCTGAGGTAAGCACTTAACACTTGACTATAGGCTTCCTAAATAAGCTTTATATAAAGGAACTTCCTGTTATTAGGTACTACAAGCCTGCCCTTATAGAGTAGCAGCTTGTCCTCAAGCCTATACCCTCCTAGTATAGTGCTCTATGCCTACTAGCATATAGTGTCTAGTAAGGCATACTCCCTATTCTGATATAAGACTATGTCTATTAGGGTCACTAGTTCTATAAACGCTATACTTATCTCCCTAACGACTTCTAGGGAGAGCTGTTCCTTTATAAGCAGGGGTTTCTGGCGGAGCCGCTCCTTTACGGCTATCTGCGGATCAAGCTCCTATTCCTTCCTAGAGAGCATGTCCGCTAGCTTGTTTTGCCTCCTAGGACAATATATAATATAAAAGCAGAACTAGGAGAGAGCTTTGCTCTAGCAGGACTAGCATGCTATAAGCTTCTTAGAGGTTATAAAGTACTTTAGAGCTTGATGGTTAGTGTAGATCTCTAGCCTATAGGGAGCTCCTTATAACTCTATATGCTAGTGGCTAAGCGCACGGACGATCGCCAGCATCTCCTTATTATAGACCTTATAGTTAAGCTCTGCTAGTGCTATAGTCTTTGAGAAGAACATTATAGGGTGCTAGAGGAGGTCGTTGCCCTGTTAGGAGAGCATACCTACTAGTACTCTATTAGAGGCGTCCGTCTTAAGGCATGTCTAGCGGGTATAGTTATAGTACGCAAGTATAGGGGCCTGTACTAAGCAGAGCTTAAGCTTCTTAAAGGCCTCTTAGCAGCTCTTGTCAAAGTCAAACCTGGCCTTCTTATAGGTAAGCTTTGTAAGGGGCTTTGCGATCTGCTTATAGTCTAGTATAAAACGCCTATAGAAGTTATAGAAGCCTAGGAACGACTAGACTCCCTTTATAGAGTATAGGGGATTCTAACCTTAGATGATTACCACTTTCTCTAAGTCTATAGCTATACCGCTTATTAAGACTATAAACCCTAGGTACTTAGTAGACATTACCCTAAACTTATACTTCTAGATGTCCGCTTAAAGGCTAGCTGCTCTTAAGCGCTTAAGCACTTTATAAACATAGGTCTTATACTTAAGGGGGTCTTCTAAGTATATAAGGATATTGTTTAAGTAGGCTATATAGAAGATATTAAGATAATCAAAGAGGATATTGTTTATATAATGCTAGTAGGTAGCTAGACTGTTTATTAGGCCAAAGGAAAGCACTTTACACTTATATGATCTATAGCATGTTTTAAAGGTTATAAGCTCCTTAAAGTCAGGGTATATATAGATCTAGTAAAAGGCCTTGCGGATATCAAGCTTAGTGTATATATAAGCATGGTTTAGGCGGGCAAGGGTCTTGTCAATTAGGGGGAGCAGGTATCTGTCCTTCTATATAATTATATTAAGCTTATAGAAGTTAATATAGAAGCATAGCTTGCTATTAGGCTTCTTGACAAATAGTACTAGAGAGCTCTAGGGAGCCTGGCTGGCTTTAATAAAGCCCTTATTAAGGTTCTTAAGCAGATATTCCTTTATTATAAGGAGCTTGGCTGTTGTCTACAAGTATAGGGGTTTATAGCTTAGTATAGCGTTGCTCTTAAGCTATATCTAGTAATTAATAGGCCGGTGTAGGGAAGCTTGTCTAAAGCAGCCTTTAAGAAGATGTCTTTATACTCCTAATAGGAGAAGGGAAGCTTCTAGTATACCTCTTCTAAGTTTGCTAGGTTGTCTAAGGATCTGTTATAGGACTTAAGTTCTTAGTCAAGCTTATAGAGACTGACTATAAAGAGCTTGGTTTCCTTCTAGTATAGGTTTAAGTAAAAGGCTACTAAACTGATCTTATAGACTTATAGATGTTTATAACTAAGGCATATAAAGTGTCCCTAGTATATATACTATGCCTTTTCCTAGCGGGCTCTTAGGGGGATCTTGGGTACTAGTTCCTAACAGCTCTACCTGTATCTTATAGATGTTAGAAGTAAGGTAGGCACCTAATATAGGCGATAATAGTACTTATATATTAGCTTCTAGTTTCTTGATAGGGAGCAGCCAAGCAAGTATCTGCTAGGCTGCTTTCCTTTGTGTAGGAGTAGTGTAGCACTTTGTAGGAGGCTTGACTTCTAGTAAGGGAGCAGCTATTAGAGGGGTTACTAGCTCCAAGGTGACAGGTTCTAGGGTTTTAGCCGGCCCGGCCGGGGAAATCGCATATAAGGGCATATATAAACAACCCCTAGCTACTTGCTAGGAGTCTTCCTTCTTAAAGACTCTATTGTGCTAGTATACTTCCCTCTAGTACTCTGTTAACTTTATAGCAAGCTCCTAGGTATAGAGGTTAGGGAGTGTTTGCTTAAGCTCTTAAGCAAAGTAGGGGTATAAGGGAAGCGCCAAGGGCCAAACTAAGCGTTGCTAGTATATGTCAGGCTTGACATTATAATATTTAAACTATAAGGAACCTAGAATTAGGTTATAGTTCCCTAGGTTAAGCACTAGGAAGGGGAGCTTAGTAAGTTAGTGTTTATTGATTATAAGAGTATACTCTAGGAAGTATGTTACTTCCTTACCTTTCTTCTTATTATACCCCTTAATTATAATAGGGCTTAGTAAGGGGGTTAGGCGGCTTTTAAGGAACTTAGAAATAGTTTTTATATAGTATATATTAATAAAACCAAGTCCTTATACTCTAGTATTAGGAAGAGTATAGATATTAGTAACTATATTCCTATTTAGGCTTGAATTATAGGTAATAGTAAACGCTATACCTCCTATTAACTTCTATATATTAATTTTATAAATCAAGCAGGCTATACCTAGAGCAGAGTCTTCCTCTAGGCTTCCTTGTTTCCTGACTAGTAGCCAAGCTACTCTCCTTTACTCTTATTAAGCTCGTAAGCTTTGCTTGCTTCCTAGGCGATCTCTTAAACTATATGTTCCCTATATAGGTAGGGGCATTCCTTTGCAAAGTGGCCATTTCTGTCACAGTTATAACACTTAAGAGGAGCTGCCGACTATATATATAGAGGGGCGCTAGGGCGCTGGCTCTATAGTTATACTAGGGCATATAACTTATAATATTAGGTAAGAGGGGTATTATATGCCCTAGAAAGGAGGGAGCGGCTCTGTGGTATAAGAGCTGCTTCCTAGTCAGGGGTCAGGCTTAGGTTATAGAGCAATCTGTATATAGGCCGCTTCTAGAGCCGCCGCTAGTAGCTAACAAGCTCCTTGTCTAAGGCATTAAGTATGGTAATTGCCTCCTAAAGGGTCCTCTAGGTTTATCGCGTATATAATAGTCTGTTTTAAAGCTCAAAATTTGACCTCTAGAAGATATTATCAAGCTAGGTGTCTTGGTTAACCTGTGCTTAGTTGGCTATATTAAGGAAACATATTTTAAAGTCTTAGAAACGCTCCTAGGGGGCCTAGTATAGTAGAGAGTAGGCGTCCCAAGCGCCTGCTTGTTTGTTAATTACCTTAAAGCAGCTTGCTAAGTGCTCTACTATATCTTCTATAGTCTTAAAAGCTATAGGGTGGTCGGAGAGATATAGGGTATATAAATTGTGTTAGGCCTTTCTAGTAGTGATTAAGAAGACATAGGCCATTCTAAGTGCTTTAGTAGGAAACTAATCTCTGTTCTAGAGCATTTTGCTATATAATTCTTTGCTCTATATCAAAAAGGAGGGGGCCAGTCCGTCAGAGAGTGGCTTGGGGTCCTTGACCTTAGTTGACTTCCTAGGGAGCTTCTATAGTCATCTCTATATACTCCGGAAGCTAGGGTGACTCTTGCTATACTATAACATTTATAGTCGGGTTAGAAACCTATAGCTCTAGGTACTAGGGTGCTCTTAACTATAGGTTAGAGTAGGGGAAGGGGTTAGGACATGCTAATATATTATAATTGTGATCTAGTGGCCAAATTAGAGCGTTGCGACCAAGTAGAGGATGCGCAAGAGCTTTCTAACTACTAGCTCTTAAGTTTAGGGGAACTATAATTAGGCATTATCTACTTAATCTATACTAGCTGCCTTTATAGTCTTTATTCTCCTAAGCTATGCTTGTTGTTATTCTATATTAGAGAGGCTGTCTATATAGGAGGCAAGCTTTGTTTGACTATCTAGACGCTTGTATGTTCTATACAGCT
>JAHEWH010000062.1:0-57693 GCA_020726485.1 Halenospora varia
GCATAGTAAGCTGATGCATAAATTTCCGAACCCGTCGCCATCGATCTTCAGCTATCGTCAGTCTTCCAACACGGTCTAAAAGTTCTCTAGGAGGGATCCACTACACATACCATTGTAGAGAAGTAGCAAAGGGCGTAAATTATGCGACAGTAGCTCCGCTGCCATCGGAACCTGCTCCCGTGATGAATAAAAATGACCACGTTCCCGCAGAAGATCATTGGCAATTGCCTCCGAAGAGATGACTACATGTTCACGCAGACCAAGTTTCAGGCGGAATATTGGTCCATAGTCGTCAGCCCAAGTTTTGAATTGTAACCAGGAGTGCTGGGTTGGAATCTGTGGTAGATTGCCTAGGATAGGAATGCCTTGCAGTAATGACCATATTTAGTTAAGCCTTTTGAGGTTATGAGAGACTTTGAAGTGACTCACCTTTAGGCCCAGGCAGAGTTTTGGTTCCCTTCGGACGTCGACTGGATCCGCCGCTCCACAGAACGACGAAATACCCAACTGCAGCTAAGAAGCTGGCCGCCAACAGCAGGTACCTGGGCTCGATCATCTGGAGAAGAGAGCCGGAGACACTGTTGCATATAGGAGCCTAAGGCCTGAATGAGTGGCAATTATAGGGTATTCAGCGCTGAAGGCTTCAGCGTCGGAAGCCCCGAATATCAGCTATTCAGGGGTTCGGAGACACTGAAGGTTCAACTGCACAGGGAATATAGGCTTATTCTAGCATGTGATTCAAGAGACTCAGGGCCTATGGCCCCTATATATATAGCACACTTCTCACTGTAGAAATGGAACATCACTGAAAATCCCAACAGACACGACGTCAAATATTTTGATGGGCACCGCCTGTTTCCATATATCAACTGTGAGTGAATGATACCACCCTGACCAGCCTGGTGGAAGTGTCCAGCAGGCTCATGCAACCTCGTTGTCTGTAGATGTGTGTGTGTGAAGACTTGCAGCGTGCCTCAGGCTGATATATCGTGTATGCTGAGCTCGACAGAAGGCCAAAATGAGCGTCTATCACAACCAAAGGAGCTTTATTCGTCCAGAAGCTGCAGAGGCGGCGCGACGAATACTGGAGGACATGCGCATCTCGGCATTTCCGAACATCAATGTGTAGACCAAGGTCGCCATGCACCATCCACCGAAACGTTGGGCATCCCTGTAGAATGTTGCTCCGCGGCTGGTTCCGGTCGAAGAAGGCTTAGTGAGGCCGTACTTTTCGTTATCCGTGCTTAAATGCCGATGCAGATTGCAGGTGCCGGATGGAGCGGTCACACGTCGATGCCCAGAGTTCAACTTTGCCACGAGTACGAACTTCGAAGTCGAGCTGAAGCCCCTAGCCTGCGCCTCGTCTGCACCCAGGGTCCCCGGATTTCAGTTTGCGGGGTACCCAAGCCCTCCCGTAGGGTGATCTCTAGCGATCCAAACACTGAAGAGCGATTATTTATCTCTTCGATTCAACGTTGTTGGAAATCCCACAGGCCCACCTCCTACCACAATCTCACCAAGTTTCCCACCCAGCGTCGACCGTTCACTTATACCGTCCAACATGGACCCTACCGCAAATTCGGCGCATGATGGCCCTGGGGATTGCACCTCCGGGCCTGAAAGGATACGACTACCTAAGAAACGACAGAGGTATACCCGTATCGCATGGTGAGCCTCTCAGAGCCTGCTTCGGAGAGGCGACTGCTCACTCTATCTATCCAGTGAATTCTGCAAAACGAAGAAGGTCAAATGTAGTGGCAATATGCCGTGTATGCGATGCACGGAAAACAATGCCCATTGCCATTATCATAATTATCTCCCCAGTCGGCGCCTAGGTGCGATCAAATTCGAACTTTGGTTACCTCGGCATAAGGTCTAATCTCTGTGCGACAGGCAAATCCCGCGGCGAATAAACCGAGAGGCAGGACGGGTGTCTGACGTCTCCCAGCAAGAGCTTAGGCAGATGTTAGTTTCAATGAAGAGAATTTGCGATGGGATTCAGTCACCTTCCACCCAGCCTGCCAACATCCCACCACGCGGCTTTTCTTTGAAACGAAGGTGGTCTAATCATCGCGATTTAATGCTCCAAAATGCGTCGAGAAGTCCCTCGGACTCGATTTCTCCCACAGGTATAGCCCGTGCAGTTCTAGGCCCGCGAGAAGGAGCTCCACCGAGCCATCATGATCAACGACCCCCATCAGCATTGCGAGAGATCACCCAACCTGAAGATACCCCTGTAATAGATCTCCAATCTGCTTCGGAAGTCCTCGATTTCGGCTATGAGCGTGTCTTGCAACTTTTTGAAACGTTCACTCAAGAAGTCTACGTTGTGTGCCCATGTATCGGTCTAGATTTCGCCATGGATAAGATAGAGGCTATGTTGGGTCCTCAATCACCATTTACCAACGGCGAGACTGTGATTCTAGGACTGGACCTGATCGATCTGGAGATCTTGAAGGTGACTTTAGCCATTGGAATGCTGATTCAAGACGACAGCGGCCACCCGTGGAGCTCCAAACTCGAGGAGCATCTCATTTGGAACGTGGAGACCAACATGAAGCAGGAGGTGCCTCATATTGAAGACATCATGGCTACCTTGATGGTAAGTCTCCCTTTCCGGCCCGTCCCTAAAGGATTGGGAGAAGTGGAGTACTCATGATATATCGTTCAGACAATTTATTTCATCCTACAAGATCAAGCTGCCAAGGCCTGGAGAATATCCGGAGTCGCTGTCAAGGCATGTCTTGAGTTGGGCCTACATAAGGAGAGACCTAACGAGACTCGTGACAATCGCCTTCCAACTTACGATTTCCTCCAAGACCTTTTCTCCTGCGTTTATGATCTCGACAAGAGGTGCAGCTTTGATATGGGCCTTCCTTCGGCCCTGCATGATAAGGACATCGATGACTGGGTTTTGAACATGGTAAGTTCTCAGAGAAGTCATATGCCTTCGTTTTTGGCGAGAAACAACAATGAGTTGGCTCCTTTTGTAGAGGGATGCTGACTTCACATACAAGGATGGGCGACACCCATTTTTACTAACAATGGTCAAATTGAACCTCATTCACAGCGACGTGGTCGAGCATCATAACTCAATGTCGAAGTGTGGTGGTAAGGAGACCGACGAGCGAGCCGAGTTTCTTGAATTCCAAATCCAAAAATTGATGGAAAGTGCTCGAGAAATTCAACTCTTCCCTCCCGAATCGAAAGTTCTTCCTTCACCTGCGACTCAAAGGACCATGGAAACCTTCATTACACTTCGCACTACTCAAATCAAGATGCTAACACAAGTCCGATCTCTGAGCTCGTCTCAGGCGCTCTCGGGCCGGCCACAGCGGGCACACGCATTAATCTCACGAGCCATATTTACGGTAGAAACACATGCCAAGTTGATATCTGCAGTTGGATATCGAGAGGTCGCGAGGCTTTTTCGATCTATGATGGACAGATTTCTTATGGAATCTGTTTCTTGTATGCTCTTAGCGGCTTCGTACAGCCCAAAAGCCTATGGAGTGATGTGCCGCAATGCCTTCCATACCGCTCTGGATATCCTAGGCCAATCCCCACATCGCCAGAGAGGCCAAAATTGCGATGCCTTCAACTCGTTGGACGATCTACGAAGGAAAGGAGAGACCATGCAAATGCCGCCACTGGAAAGGCCCTTCCCAACCGTCATTACTTCAGACGGTTATTCCGAACCCACCCAAATACCGCAGATCCAGCAGACATCCACTGGCACTGACTTCTTTCCGCCTTGTGAGCAGGCAGATCTCGATTTTTTCCCAGCACCTGGAGAGATGAATTCGAGCTGGGAGTTACCATTGAACAGCTTCGGTTTTTTCAATAATCGAGCAGCTCTATTTACTCTATGACTGGCTTTATGACATTCAATACATCAATTTCACACACCATTCCCTCCGCTGAATTGCGCCGGAACTTTCGAACTAGTTCTCAACTCTTGAATCAGTCGTGGGAAAGGAGGCGAAATCCGCGCCGATTTTATACATGGTTCCTTAGGAACTCAAAACCCCGACAAATAACAGCAAACTTATCATCTCCTGGTTGGGCAGCGGCGTCAAAGCCATGCCCTGCTCCTTCGATAAGCACTAAATGGCTCTCGGATCCGTGGCTCTTGACTTCATTATGCGCTCGTTGAGAGAATTCCTGATCAACCAGGGTGTCTGCGGTTCCATGAATGAAGTATGTCGGTGGGAACTTTCCTTTGGAAAATAGACTTGCGGGATCGATACGGTCGAAATTGCCATCAGTGACAATAGTCTGCATGAGTTTGCCCGCCCCGATGGTATTGAACATCCAGGCTACTCTGTAGTTACTAAAGTCGGGGCCATTAGGTCCCATTGGAGGTGGACCATTGGTAGGAGGCGAAGTATCTTTGTATACCTGGTTGATGAACGAAGGGTCGAGTGGTTGGGCGTTGGGTGGTGCAGGCGAAGGCGTGTTATATGCGGGATCCTTTAAGTACTTCATGCCATACATGTCCAAAATCGCGAGCGGCGGGTTGGGAAGGCTAGCCTGTGTTTCTCAAGACCACTGTATTAGCGCACGCTTTTGTTTCGCAGTGATCATCTGCGCGTGCTTCGATTGCGATGATGACACTCACCGTTAGTAATGCCAGTGCCCCTCCACAAGAATGCCCCAGCGCTACAGCCCTTGTACCGTCGACCTCAACTTTAGCGTCCTTCTTCAACAGCGACGGTAATTCAGTCTGTGCCCATTTAAAGGCATCTAGCGAGTCCGTGACAGGTCCGTCATACAAGCTAATGGTTGGGCAGAGGCGATAATTCGCCGAAACGACGACGAATCCGAGTTCAAGAAGCTTTTCTATTTGGGCTTTCTGCAGCATCCTCTTGGAACCAATAACAAAACTACCACCGTGGAAGTGGACAGCTAAGAATCGAGAATGATTTAGTTCCATATGCCCACATAAGAGGGATCTCGCAACTCAGGGATGGGGATAGTCGAGGCTCGACACACCTATGGGACACTTTGCATTGCTGTTGTCTTGGGAAGACCAGTATACGTCTGCGGCAATTGATACGTCATCGACGACCTTAAATGTGTATTCGCGGCGCTCCATAACTGGTAGATGCGGTTTCCAGAACAATCACAGGGTTATGAGCAACTGTTATAGGCGGCGGAGAGGTATGTCTGAGATATTTCAATAAACCTTCCGGTTTTCCTGCACTGGTTAGTTTGGTAATACTCCATTCTCGCTCGGCAGCTGAGTGGGGGATTTCGGTCTCGGAAGGCTATCCGCGGAAGAATCGGGAATCGCCGTTGAAGTCATTTCAGTGTGTGAGGTATGACGAAGAGTATGGTTATGGTACCTTGATAGCAGGCTAAAGGCCCTATCCACGTCAACCACGATGCAGACGCTTCCTTTCGTAACCTGGTCAAAGGGTAAGAAGAGGAGACAGTGAATATGTTCTCAAGGGAACCTCGCGAAGCTTCAGGATCAGAATCTAAGCGTGAACAGCCAGGTCTTGGTACCATTGTCGAAACCTGTACATTGCGATCCTGTAACCATTGTATCTTGCACCCTTGAAGCAGAATGATAGCTACGACTAAGCCCTTGACCCTCTTCACAGACAGAAACTGTTTTCCGGATTGTATGATATCTGTGGGGACCGTCTTCCGGCCTTTCACACAGTACCCTAAGAATTGGTTTATTGTGGACTTCGTGTTCCTACAATGAAGGCCACCCAAGTAGCCTTTAGTGATCTACCTGACAGCGTTGACGAGAGTTTCCCAATCCGAACATTGTCAGCTTTCTCACGTGACAGTGTCGATAGTTAAATCCAGGAGCCGCTTCAGATTGCCCGCGGAGCACTCCAAGCGAGGCTGAAGAGTGAAAGTATAATTTTGGTCTTTTCCGCGGAAACAGAATCGTTGAAGCGCAGTAGGCGGAACGCATTCCGGTGTCCAATCTCCTTGGATGGATGCCCTCTTCTAGCATAACTTCACTGAAATCAGCTCACCGTAATTTACCTGTCTTTACCGGGAGGGTTTGATCGAGTTCAACAAATATTGCCTCTTTATCCACCACTTTCACTTCCCGCTGGATTTTCAACGAAAACCTTTCTCTAAGTTTCCGGTATTGTTATTTAACCGAGCACCATGATTTTGCCTAAGAGCATCTGTTACGACTACACGCATCCGATCCAGCTTGCTCTGGGATTTGTACTTCTGCTTGGCATAGCACAATTCCTGTACCGCCTGTTTTTTCATCCCTTGAGCAAAGTGCCCGGTCCATTCTGGGCCCGAGTAACTGAGTTATGGCGAACATCTAGATATTTCAATAGTACATGGCATGAGGATGTTCTTGAAATCCATCGCAAGTATGGGCTGGTTGTGAGGTTGTCGCCGAACGAGGTCAGCGTTGTTAGCCCAGAGCTTATCAAGGCTGTTTACAGTCATCAGAAGGGGACCAGAAAGGTGAGATGGCAACAAATAGATATCAACCTATGTATAACATCCCTCGCAGACAGATTGGTATAATGTTTGGATGGCACTTGGAGGGCCCAAGGCCAAGCGAGCATCGGTACGTGAAGAGGAAAAAGCGAATGAATACCTAGACTGACCTAATATTTAGTTCTTTGGCACCACGAACCCAAAAGAGCATGGTTTTCTCAGAAAGAGGGTTTCTGGCATCTATTCAATGACATCCATTATATCGTTGGAGCCAAAAGTCCAAACCGTACTGGACACCCTTTGGGAAAGATTCGACGCCTTCGCTGAGAACCGAGAACCTATCAATCTCAGCCACTGGGCGTCATATTTCACTTACGACGTTGTCGGAACGCTTTGTCTCGGCGAATCCATGCGCTTCATCCAGGAGGGGAGGGATCAGCGGAGGTTCATTGAGAACATCCATGGCTCCTTTTATTGGATTGCCAACATCGGCTATCTCCTGGGACAGCAAAAATTGATCACAAATCGTGGGATGGAATTACTTTGTCGGCTCTCTGGCCTTCGAATCACTGACTATACTAAAGCATTCTTGCAGCTGTCAATCGGCAAGGTAATTTCTCGGGTGAAAACACGCAAGCCTGGCGATCCACACCAGGATATGTTAGACCACTTCCTGGATATGAAAGGCGAAAACGGAGAGCCGGCCACGATGCCGGAAATCCTCACTGAAGTTGGCAACCTTTTAGCAGCTGGAGCGGATACTACGTCGGTAGCCATAAAAGCCGTGGTAGCACCTCTCTTGCGAGACTCTAGCCGTTATAAACGCCTGCAGGCGGAATTGGACGAAGCAGCAAAGGCTTGTGGCAGTGATAGCCAACCAGGTGCCACTCTCGCCTATTCAGCCGTCAAAAATCTTCCATACCTCAAGGCATGCGTCAAGGAAGGTTCTAGAATCCACCCAAGTATCGTGTATCAGCTTCCGAGAGAAGTACCCTCACAGGGTCTGGATCTAGAGGGTTTCTACATCAGCCCTTCTGCGACAATTTCCATGAGTCCCTTGGCCCAGAATAGATGTAAGGCGATCTTCGGAGAGGATGCCGACGAATGGAAACCGGAGAGATGGCTTAGCGACGGAAACAACAGTGAGGAGAACATTAGAATGATGGACAAGAACCTTGCAACTGTGAGAATCACTGAATTGTGTACCAAGATTAATGGACGCTGACTTTTCACAGTTTGGCTACGGATCTCGAACATGTGTCGGCAAGAACCTGGCGACCTTCGAGGCCACCAAGTTTGTGGCACAGCTTTTGCTACGTTATAATGTTGAGCTTGCCCACCCCGACCGATCATCCCCTGTCCGGTCTATGTGGTTTGCTGAAATAGATGATCTGGTGATACGACTTTCGAAGAGAACGTAAGATCTTGACATTATGTGGCCTAGGGCCATGTCGGTTGATGTTTCTCGGGGAGGGAAAAAACACCAAATCTGTGTCACACACACTTCTGGAGGCAGTGTCTATAGACATGAGCAGGCTGAGAGGCCTTTGGTCAGATTTAGTGCCGTTAAGGGTGACAATGGACATGTTACCGCATTGTAGGAAGAAGATAGCAAAATTTAACTATTGATCAGTCAGTCCTAATTCAACGTCTTGATTTTCCTCCTGTACGAGGATGAATATTCTCCTGCATTAAGAAGACATCCTTCACTTCTTAAACATATAAGTGATTGATGTCAAATGTGAAGACCTTGACACGAAGAAGTCGGAATACTCATCGAGAGGGGCGGGGCGGGTTATCCTTCCGTGTCAATGACAGGTTTATATTCTATAAAGGTAAGTACATACTTGCGAATATCGATGTATATATCCGAGGATGAGGCTGACTGGAGGGCTTCTGTCTCAGCGTTGACGAAATGAGCCAACCTAGGATTACTATGATTTACGTTTCGGACGAACATTTGGCAAGTCATGGAGGCTATACCTAGAGTCCGGCCAAATTTTAAGCTAACAAGATAGGCAAAGCTGTAATAGACTGGACTTCGTTGTATGTTCTTACTGACGAATCGTGAAGATAATGTTGAGCTTGTTGGTGCTCAAGGTAAAAGCTTCGCTTGAATACAGAAGACTACGTGACGAACTAATATGGGAAATAGGAGATCTTAGTATCGCTAGGAAGGCCTTACTCTCGCGATCATTTTACTATAGATGCAATGTTTTTTTTAATGCGTGGCTGTAGAGTAGTGAGCGAAAGTGTATAAATGCAATATTTTTGTTGAATGTTCTTGAATGCCAAGACTTTTTGGATTTTTGCAATCGACTGTAGCTTGGCTAGCCTCGTCTTCGCGGCGACACTGTGTTAATGTCTCTTCTAAGGGTGTCTTCCGCCGTAATTCAGCCCTATTTTGCCATTGTGATTGTCCCTGCGGAACAACGCTCTAGGTCTCCGGTCCGGGTTCCCCGCTCATGTGATGCCATCAAGCTAATCAACGTGGAGGTTGGGAAATGTTGTTCAATTCCGCGCAACGCTCCGTTGGCACATCCGCTCTGACTAGACTATCTTGGACATTAGTGCAATGGAGTTCTGCGGGCCATTCGTTGCATTACTAACTGATTGAGGCCATTCGTCTTCGGATGATGCGGGAATGCTCGCAGTCCTCACATCGTGTTAACGTGATAGAATGTACGAATGGACTGCGAGCTTGATCGCATTTACGGTACATCAGAGAGAATTTCAAAGGTGGTGAAGATCGAGAGCTGAGAGAGAAAGGAGTAGAGCCTGAAAAAAACATTTTATATTGCAAACGTTTCCGATACATCTTATTGCAACTTTGTCAACGGACCGTATTTTACACTAGGTCTGATATACTTGAATGGCTTGCCTAGGGGTGGCAGTGCCTCTCCGGGATGTGGGTTTGGTACCCAGTTCCCATGGACCTGATTTCGCGCTGCGTAAGGCAACTGGATGATTGCGACGGGCCGAGAGAAGTCTTCGGTGTCGAGAAGAATCAGCTCTCCTTTTGGCGAGGTAGGCCGACTACTGTAGAAAAGGACCCAACCATCACCCTCAGGTGCAGTATCCGAACGAGGAATAAAAACTGGCTCTGCGAGGTTGCCTCCCTCGGCCGCATGGAATCTGTGAAATTCTCCTGTTTCTGTATTGAGCTTTAAGATACTGTCGAACCTGGCTGCTCCTTTGTTATCAACCCCAATGGTGTTCATGTAAACAGTCTTTGTCTTGCGCGTGAGGAATCGCTCGTCCACGGCTGGAAACTCAGTCATACCGGTGTACAACACCTTCGGAGGGGGAAGCTTGGTTCCATCTGGCTGGTCTAGATCAATCGTCCAGCGAACCCAATCTGACGTTGGCTTTTCGGGCTCCTCGTACCCAGGTGGATTCCAGAACTTAACGAGCCTACCGAGATAAGTCTGAGTTTCCAGGCTCTAAGCGAGCTCGCACACACTAAAACTTCCTCACTAAATTATGGCACCCACCACCCCTATTTTTGACTTCCAGCACGAACCAGGCTTCGAAATACCTACAAAACACAAGGAAGCGATACGCCAGCTCTATACCTTTGGAGGAAAGTCAGTTAAAGAGCTTATGGAGCGATATAGGCTTAGTAAATCGACGATCCGCCAGGTCTTAGGGTACCCCGCACCAGAGCGCAAACGTTCGGGCAGGACAGGTCGACCGAAACAGCTCAGCGACGCTCGAGTGGATGAGATTATAGAGTACCTCTCTAGCTTATAGGATAATAGGATTATTAATTGGCAACAATTGTGTAACGAATTAAAGCTTGACTGTACGCCAAAGACGCTTGCGACACGGCTAAAGCAAAAAGGCTACTACCGATGTGTCGCTTGCCAGAAGCCCTACCTTACTCCTGCACAGGTCCTCGCACGATTCCTATAGGCAATTACACACATATTTTGGACGATAGAATGGCTTAAGGTTCTTTGGTCGGATGAGGTTACATTTCTAGTAGGAGGAAGGACTGTCAAACAGCGGGTAACACGAAAGAAGGGGGAGCGATACCACGAAACTTGTATACAACATTAGTTTCATCAAGGCGGCACTATACCTGTGAATGCGTGGGGTGCAATTAGATATGGTTATAAGAGTCCCTTAGTATTTGTGAAGGGTTCAGGCAAGAGAGGAGCCTTTACACAAAAGGATTATCTTGTACAAATCCTTAAAGCGCATCTTCAACCAATTCTTGAGGCTTTTGCGCTTATCACACACCAACTTCGGCCGTCCGTAGAACCCTTGTTTATAGAGGATGGAAACTCTGCTTATAGGCATAGGTCAATTCGAAACTGCTATGCGCAATACCGGACAAAGCATAGTATAATTCTAATGCCTTATCCTTCTACAAGTCCTGATATAAACCCTATTAAGAAGTGTTGGAGGCGAATCAAGCAGGCATTGCATAGACGCCGAAGGCAGCCAACAACTAAGGCCGAAATGGAAGCTATAGTGCTTGAGGAATGGGATAGAATACCACAGGATTGGATTAATGAATTGATTTTAAAGCAGGAACATTGGGTTAATGTCTTAATGCAACGCCAAGGGTGGTCAACTCCTAATTAGATGTTTATAGTAGACATAGAATTGATGCGGCGCATGCCTTATAGCCTGAAAACTTAGACTTTTCTCGGTAGGCTCGTAAAGGTGTTGAATGTCATCCAGGGACTCTCCAGCGTAAGTTTACCGTCGGCCTCCTCCCAGGCATTGCCAGTGTGGATTATCAAGCCGTGGTCGGTTGTGTATTTGCGGAATTCGCCTTGCTTCCAGCCATGCGGCCGTGGTGTATTGGAGTGACGAGGAGCTACAAGAAACTCTTGAGGCTGACCGGGTACGAAGACCCAGTGATCTGCACCAGGCTTATGCATCTCTTCGTCCGAATTCACCGCAAAAGGCATGTTGGCCAAGATGATCCAATTTTCCGTCATCCATCCGTCATGTGGCCAGCCTGGTTTATCCTGCTTAAACCAGAATTCGTTTGATGTCTTGCCATTTGGATCGACAGAGTAGGTGCAAATATCAGGACTATGTAAGCCCTTTGCGGCATAAGCCCACGTCATAAGCTCATTCTTATATGGGTCAATCTTTGGGTGAGCGGTGAATGTCCTGGCCGCTACCTGACCGCCATAGGGGTCGAAGGTCGTTGTCTCGAGTGTGTCAGGGTCTACTGCGTAAGGCAGCCCCCTTTCTGAAATTGCCAGCAGATCTCCTCCCCAGTAAACAACATTGGTGTTGGCCGTGGTGTCATTGGCAAGGCGCAAGCAGGGATGATTGTCGTAAGGATTCCGATAGCGACCAAATAGCTGCTTGCCCGCGTTGCGTTCGAGGAGGTACCGCTCCGTTTCGACATACTTGACCTTCATCGAGACTTGGCCCTTCTTGAAGCGGTAAGCACTCACGATTCCATCACCGTCCACAAAAGGGAAGTTCAGTGGCGGCAGAGTATTGGAATCGGGATGAACACGGTACCATGTCCCATCAATGGTGTCGGGGATCTCGCCGTACACGACCAGGTCATCCATCTCGCATTCAAAACGACCATGAGGAGCTGTATCGCTTGGACGATAGATCTGCTCCCATGGAGATTTGAGGCCGAAGTGATTGTGTATATCATCCGGCTTGTCGTGGGTTCCATTCGACTGTTCGGGTTTGCTCACATGCTTTCGTAGAGCCGCGACACCGTGAGGATTCTCGCCATACAAAGGGTCAACCCCTGGAGCGATAGCTGAGGAGGCCATGGTGGATTGAAAGGATGAAAATTCTCAGAAGGCAAGGCGTATTCTTCGACGTCTTGATTGGGACATTTGAATAGCTTGAGAGCTTATTAAATATACTTTCCTCACAAAATGGACCTATCAGCCCCTTTCGGTACTATTCCAGTTTACCCCGCGGGACTGGGCTGCTCCGCGGAAATTCCCGGCCTTCTGCATGCGAAAAATCCGCCGAACCTCACAGGCTTACTGCTACCATACATGCCTTGTCTTAATCCCAGCCTGGCGTAAGTCTTTGTCTTTCAAGACCACGTAGACTCAACATTAGAGCCAGGAGGATCATGGCAATACCAACAAGCCCGTATACAAGCCAGCTTAACTTTTCTCTAATGAAAGCACCTAGCACTATACTGTCAATTAGCCTAACTTGAGATAAGACAGGCTCTTCCACCCTAGTCCAGGCCCATACCTCAAGAATTGGATAGTTCATTACGCCTATTACGCGTTCGTTTTACTGAGACGGGCGCTGAGTTGAACACTTAACATTGTTGACCTTTCGAAGGCACTGAGGGGTTATTGTCTAATTACAGGAAAGCAACGTGTATTCCAATTCTGCCCGAAGGACATTTTATTTTCTACGTCTCGTCTGGCCATCCAGGCACTCTCTTGGTTTGAATATTTGCGCTGCAAAACCTATTCCTGCGCGAGGTCCACAAACGGAAGAATGATATGCGAGTCATATTCTCCGCCAAAGTGAATTGTATGCTTGCCACAGTTCAAATTCTCCAATTTAGCGTCAATCTGTTGCGGAAAGTCGTTGCTCTGATCAATAAAGCCTTGCACACGTAGCATAACACTTTCACCCTTCTTAAAATGGATGCCCATGGGCCAAAGGCCGATATCAAGGGGAACGACGGTACCAGGAGCAATCTTCTCTTCTTTGTCATGGCGGTGATAAGGAATAATATTGGTGGATAGCTCGGGATCCTGGGCACGGTGAGAGGCCCGAAGAATACCAGTCGGTCCAAAATACTATAACGTGAAGCTGTTAGCATGGATTCATCTGTACACGAGTTTTTTCTAAGGCTGGCATTAACCTTGGTCGTATTAGTCGTAGGCACGTCTTCAGAGGTTTTTACATTGTCAGGGAGGCTATGCCATGGGATGTTGATGTGTTCCAGGGTTTTCCCATCCCGGCCCACCTTTCGCAATGACACATGCACATCCATATCGTCATTGTCTGCACAGGACATGTGAAGTCGGACCATAGGGTAGCCCACCAGTGCAGAGTCTGCATCGAATTGCAGACGGAACTCAGCTGGCTTGACGGCGTATGTATCAGATTGGTACGAGATAGTCGCCGCTTGATGTGCCTTTTCCGTGGATAAGCTCGACTCAGTCAGGTACAATTTCTGGTGTCGGGTGCCCTTTGGTGGATATTCTGAAAACGGAATATTGTCCATGGAGTTCTAGTCAATCATATTCGTTAGTGGGAAGCTGGCAAGCCTTGTAGAATCCTCACGTACCGGCCCTGCTCGATCTCTAAATGTCAATACGGACACGCGAACTCGGGGAGTCTGCTCCCATCCGTTCTCAATGCCCTTCAAATAGCGATCAAAGAATTTTTGGAGGTCATCCGTAGCTTCAGGAGTATAAAGATCATACCACTCCTGTGTCGAGTGAATGCGGAGCCACTTATCTTTGCTTTGGACCTCGTTGAACGCCTTGATCGTCCCGAAAGGATGAATGGCACTAGAATAACTACCCAGGGCGTAGACCGGGAGAGTCAGCGAGCTGACATCGACGTTCTTGTCGTGCCAGTAAGCATTATAAAATGGCCACTTTTCCAGTGCAGCCTTGATGTCCTCCTGCTTGTTCCGGCCGCGAATGGTTTTTCTCGCGATGAAGCCAAGGAAAGACGTCCTAGGCACTCCTCCACGTGCACATACTTGTCGGTAGAAGTTTATGAAGCCTTCCCATGGGGCGATGCACTTCAGTGACGGTGGAAACTCTACTGCCGTAACCCACTGAGCGGTGGCCAGCCACGAGTTACCAGCCATACTGACACTGCCACTACACCACGGTTGAGCTCCTACATGCTCGCAGCAGTCATAACCGTCACGACCTTGCGAAAGAAAGTGTCAGCTATATCGACCAAGTGGTAAGTGGTTCAATGCCTATCGAGGCTTACCTGCTTGTGTTCCTTCCATGTACATGTTACCCTCCGATTCCCATGTACCACGAATATCGATATTCACAACTGCATAGCCCCGGGGGCCCCATTCGGCAGGGTCGACTCTGTGCAAAATAGAAATATCAGGTATCTCCTCAGCCATCAGCTACGTGAGGGCAACGAACCCTTCGAATTTCTCCAGACCTGACCAGCCACTCTGTGGCAGCCCGAGTCGAAATGGTTGGTGGTCAAAGATGAGAAATCCTAGAGTGGAGTTGGTCAGATAAAAGACTCATCCAGCGTGCGTGGAGCTGATGTACCATGTCCACCCTTTCCATACGGGCTCATAGATAGAATAGCGGGCACGCGATCATCCGTGACCGGTCGGATAACATCGCAATAGATCTGAGCTCGCGTCAGACAAACAGCATACGGGTGAGCTCTTCTTCAGGATACCACCCACCTTCACTCCATCCCGAAGGATGATCCCCTCGTTTTGACTGTAGATAAGATCGCAAGACAGGGCGCGATGGGCTGGAGTTTTCTTCCAGCCTTTGGGGAGTGTTTCTGTCTTGCGAGTCTGTTTAACGTATGGAGCCATGGCTGTCGTGTCCTCTGGAGGTATCGTGGCAGTCCACGGAATTTGGAGGCCGTCGAATTCTAGATTGGCCATGATTGAGTTATTGCCGAAAATGGTTTGAATTAAGAATCAAAGACAAAGCCTAGGATGCTCACTGACAGAAGTCGACGAATTTTTAGCATTACCAGCTCTGACATAATGAATTATAAATACTCTTCATTGCTGCGCACTGTAATTCCGTAGGAAACAGATCTTCCGCGGAAAGAGGCACACACAAGGCACAACGTCGGCTCGGATGTGGTGGCACCCCGATCAATTTGCCGAAGTTCCGGTAACCTACACTTCATCACCTCCCATCACTACCAACCTTCTTGATTTAATATTTTATAATATATCATGTATACCAGAACGGTCTAAACAGAAATATTATTGAGCTAAATGCACATGTGTACTGAAGTATATTATAAGCGAGCCGCCAACTCACCACCACTATACAACAGTTCACCTTAATTACAACACCACAACCCCGTCGTTGAACTACAATTACATTGGAAATAGATGGATCAGATAATCCTGCAGCCTCTTGACACATTCGCGTATTATGGCCAGGCTTACCGCAAATGCCACAGCACGGTGCCTTCGTACGAGGCCCCTCCTTGCACGACCATAACTCTTCCGTGTTTCCTGCATTACTTGCTAATTGACGGCGTTCTAATCCAGCAACAGCAAATCCTCTGTTTCTTGTACAGTTAGTAATCCTCCTTGATATACATATATCTTTTTAGTTCTTCAGAGTTTCCTTGGAGCCTGCTTGGCCGGATTCCTGGTAGGGGTCTATAAAGACAGAGAAGCAGGAACCCCATACTAGTAAAATCTATTCTTAAACTGATACTAAACTAATCTCTAGTAAACCGTATGCAGTACACTGTTACTCTGACTCATATTACAAGGTATGCCAAGGTAGTCTTAATATGTTTATTTCTATACCTCTCTTGTAATTACCTCCTCTCCTGAAATTCTTGCTCTAAGAATTGATAATATACTATCCTTATATTACTAGGGAGTTTAAGGTGTAAAAGGCTGAGATATTTCTAAGAGCCAGCAGGACTTGCTATCTATAAACAGTAGCTACTTTATCACTAGTTTACCTTCTATCCAACACCTAAAGCCTTCCGTAACTCAATATCAAGTAAGAGTGGATTGCATTACTTAGTGACATGTAGATACATTGACAACTGCGTATTCATTAGCACCCCGAATTTCGGATGTGATGATGGTGACTCAGACCGTTTATGCAATGATACCTGATGCTATAAACGCATTGGGTTAGAGTGATGCTGACTGCCGTTGCCTGGTGTCGAGCTCTTACCACTCGATGAGGGAGAACACCCCACCTTTCTTAATAGCCAGGGTTAAGGGGGAGTGGGGACATGTAACGTTGGAAACAGGTAGTGATGAGACATCGGCAGGAGGATCGGCAAGAAATAGTACGGAGAATGAGAAGCACAACTCTGAAGCCCTTGACAGGATGTGTGATCCACGGATTCGGGAGGTCATCCGTTGGTTGTGGAAAAGAATCAAAGTGTACGGAGCACGTCTAATTTGCTTGCAGTTGGTAAACTAAGCTCCACGGTCTTGACTCACAAGTCAACACGTAACTACTGTGATAAATGGCGCGTAGCTCGTGGGACTATCCCAATACCACACCTTTCTATAAGCCATGATATAAACCCTCTTCAGAAGTGCTGGAGGCGGGTCAAGCAGGCATTGCACCGGCGTAGCTGACAGTCGACTACAGTACCCGAGGTGGAATTAATGGTATTGGAGTATTAGGACAGAATAGCACGTAACTGGATTCACCAGTTGATTGTAAAGCTGGGGCATTGGGTTCATGTCCTTATAGAGTGTCTTTAGTAGTCAACCCATAATAAAATGCTGTATTGGTACTTTAACTCGATAGTTTGAATACTTGCAGCCTGAAGCACACAGACTTATGCGACGAGACTTGTTATTTCTCAAACCTCTGCTTAACACCCAGGCACAACAATAGCCTCCACAACAGCCGTTATTCCCGATTTCACACTCTCAATGGCCTCTTTCAGAATGCTCTCCAAATCATCAGCGACCGATACCTTTCCTGCATAAGAATTTCCTCCCGCCGCGGCTTTCGCAATATTAGCATAATCAGGACCCGAAATAGCAATATTTAATTCCTCGTTCGTAGCCTTTGATCCCAGTCCATCAGGATGGACTAGGAGGAGGGATTTGCGCGGCGCGTTCCATCCTTTGTTGCTAAGCACTATGGTGAGAATGGGGATTTTGTATCGTTGCGAGATCCAGTACACGCTCCCTGGGACGCTAAACAGAAATGAGCCGTCGCCTACGATTTGGACGACGAATTTCCCCTTTCCCACACCATGCTCGTATTCAGATGCGAGCTTTATTCCCAGGGCTCCGCCACCAGACCAACCCAGCCCGCCGCCGCCGCAGTTGAGCCAAGAGCCGGGGAGGGTAGCTTGGATGCTATCCGCGACGAATGCGGTGTTAGTTACTGCTTCTACGGCGAAGATAGTGTCTGATGGGACGAGCTTGCGGAGGGTGGTACAGAGGTGGCGAGACCCGAATGACCCGTCTTCTTTTGGCTGCGCAGCAGCTGCAATGTTAGAGATGCGGGTGGTATGGGCAGTGAGGAGAGACTCCCATTTTTCGGTGTAGGAAGGTGAGGTAAAGTGTGAAGCAGAGGGGGAGGAGGTGATGTAGTTGTTCAGTTGGGATAGGGCCGTGAAGGCGTCGGCAGAGTAACGAGCCAGTGCGGCGATATAGTGCACAGGCATTTGGTGTTTGAGGACGTCGGTGTCGATGTGGTAGATTCGGGCGGTGGTGGAGGGGTGATTTTGTGTGTTAATCCACGGGACGTCTATATTCTCGGATTAGTAATGCCTTAGCGAAACATGAGGAAGAGGATGAGAAGTACCGCAGTCTAGGACCAGGATAACGTCGGCAGATTTGATGGCTTCATCAACGCCGTATCTTAGACCTAACCAGCCTCGGTGGTCTGCTGGGAAACACATATCACTTCCACCTGTATCCAAGACTCTTAGCCCCTTGACAGTACTCGCAAGCTTTACCAATGCTCCCACAGCCTCATGGTTTCTCCCGCTATAACCCGTGATAACTAAAGGTTCCTTCGCTTCAATCAACGCATCACCAACTGTCTTGACACAACTTTCACTCAGAGCTGTTGGCTCTACTGTGCCCCAATGCTCCTGTTTGAGTTGATACGGTGTTATTTCCTCCTCCATAACTTCTCTCGCACCACATAAATACACAGGCCCCGCGGGAGCACTGCATGCGAACTGAAGCGCTCTGTTAACCATCTGCTTAACATTCTTTCCACTCTTAATCTCCCCACTATATCGGCAATATTGGCTGACGATCTGCATTTGGTCAGGGACATCTTGAATCCAGTGGATGAATTCAGTTCGAGACCCTCTCATTTCCCCTTCTATTGTGTAAGGGGAGAGGCCAGCGAATATAAGGACGGGGGCGCAGCCACAGGATGCGTTGTGGACTGCAGCACCCAAGGCTTGGGTTCCGACGTCGACGTGCACAATTACGCATTGCGGCTTGTTGGTCAGGCGGGCAAACCCGTCGGCCATTGAGAGGGCGACCATCTATCATGACAACTTATGATAAGTAATTGCATTTAAGGTACCAGCGGCGTAGGCAGGAAGAAGTCAGGGTTATATACCTCATTGGGACACGTTATGATCCGCGGAAATCGACCTTTCGCCTCATTTTGCCCCTTGACCATCGCCTCGAGAAAAGAGGGGTGATCGGAACCTAGGTTGACGAAGCAATGGGTGATGCCGGCCTATTGCTCTTTGCTTCAGCTTCTAATCTCCATTTTGAGAAATGGGATAATGGGAACCTCCGTTAATGCCTCCAAGAAGGCGAACTAAATATATAGTTAGTAGATTTTAAAGGGGGAAGGAATATAAATCGATCTGGAATTTGAGTAAGGATACCCCATAGAAGAAAGGATAAGATACAAGAGAAGTATATAATAATTGGGGTTGTAACTCTTAGAAGCGAGTTTTTACTTACAGAAGCTGTGTACATGGCCGTCTGGATTCCAAAAAAATCTAACCAGGAAATAGGTTTTAGAGAAAAGAATACGTGTAGAACAAGGTCATTTATCAGGTGGAAGGAGGCACTCTTCTGTAAGAGGAAAACGAAGGATTTGATGGAAGAGATGAGAGGGATATTGGAAGGGCTAGAGGTATACTGTTCCTCTGAGCTAACCAACTACCGCTCTGGTTCGAACTTTTTTGGATGCGGAAAAACCTCGGGATCGTGTTGTGTGGCCCTGGGGTTGATGCCAACAAACGGCGGTCGAAATATGCCCCAGGCAATTCGAGCCGAGATTCCGTGACAGCTGCAGTACCGTCTCCTCGGACGGTTCCGCGGAACTATCTCAGGTTCTCCGCAATACCCCACAGCAGCGAAGGTTAGCCAAGGTAAGCCTAGCTCTCTGACGCGACCCTCAGCCGCATTTCCCCTGCATGACGCTTATGTTCAGGCAAGCAGATTTTCGCGGTGTAGGTCTGAGGGACCGGAGGAGATAGCCTCTAAATATTCCATTTCAAACCGTCAAGTCTAGTGCCGTGCAAGGGTGGGTTTTATCGTGAAATCGTACGTGCGTGTTTTAATCCCCCTTAACTTCCAATCATGTTCCGCCAAAAAGTCGTAGCATTCTCTTGACTAAGGAACTGTCTGGATTTAGCTACACCCTGTGGCAATGTACGGTGGCGATCACATTGGCGAGGATGATGGATCGTTGACCGAGCTGATGACCGAGAACAATCTAATGCAATCATCTCATCTCGATGAAGCTGCATATCAAAGAAATGTAAGCTTAATCTAGTGAAGTTTCAAAAAAGAACTAACTAGTTTAAGCAATTTTGGAGCTTGAGATTCGAAGTGCAGAAGATTCAACCTCCCTTTAATGAGCAATCACAGAAGGATATATTCTCTCGACTCACAGCTCTGCACCAATTCACTAGGTTCAACGCTAGCGCCATCCGCAAAATCAAAATCAAAATCCGCCGAGTATTCAAAGAGCTGTTGAAGTAGAGCTGTGCAGTGCCGGCTTCGAAAGCGATCCCAATAATTGCTCAGGCTGAACGGGACTGTTCATGCCTACCAGCGGCGTGGGGCCTCTAGTGTAGGACATCAAATCTGACACTCAGGATGATGAACTAGAAAGGTTGGGCATTCCACCAGGGCGGAGACGGCGGGGTCTGTTTGAAGCTTGTAATTAGTCGATAAATCTAAATCCATATAAATATCTAAGGTGCAGCTCAGAATTTACTAGTAAAGATGTCGGATCAGAGAATATTGGTGCAATTGAGGTAATTGGAAGTTGCAGGAATCACTAAATATATTGGAATAACTAAAGAACTAATTCTAAGGAGTGGTGTTGAGAGATGGCAATCTTAGGAGCTGTTCCACACTAAATCATGATAGGCAAGGCGTCATACCCTAAACTAACATACCCTCCCAGATTTGTAAATATTAAAGCTCTTCCTAATTTTGAGGAATCTGTAAATGCCACCCACTTCTACTAAGGAAATATAGTCATAACAAGTAAGTTTAAGGTTATAATAAAAGTCTAAGGCTTTAAAAAAGAAAATCCTAGGGCATATAAGCCTAAATAATCCAAAAGAATGTATGTGCTTGCTCTATAAGGTTTTAACTAGAGCATATATGCATAGTGGGGTGTTGCTGAAATAATCCTGCTTGTTGCTATTGGCTCTAGTTGCCACTCTCCTAATTGGGTGTAAGGCTCCTACACTAGACTATTATGCCGTATATAGGTCCTCTGCTATAAACACTATATGTCAAAAGACAGACAGAGTATTCTGCCTAATACAATTCTACTTAATCAGTCTTATAAGGCAGGTTCACAGAGATGTCATGTGCTATCACATGACATCACTTGAATACTAAGACAGGTAGCGGAGTGGGGCTTGTACAGGCCTGTGTAACGATACTGGATACTGGCTAAACATAGCCGGGTATGTCGGTTGGTATTGTAACAGAAGTGTGGCAGTCAAGTGGTTGTTTACTTGGAAGTAAACTTGTTACTAGAATAGATAAACAAAGCTTGTATTAAATAACTAAATCAGAATACTAAGTTGAGCACAAAGCTCCTATCTAAGGAAACTAACTATACTTATATAGAACCCTTGTTTTCTGTGCTAGCCATGCTAGCCATCTAGCAGAGCGCGCGCGCCTGCTAGCCGGGCTAGCAAGCTAGCTTGCTTAGATCACATGACGCCTGTCTTGTGATCCTAACTGTTGAAGTCTCAGGCACTTGTGTTGTAATCTCAGGGTCTTGTTGTAATCTCAAGGTCAAAAGAGTGTATTCCATCAAGGAGAAAGTGACCATTAATTTACAGGTGGGCTCCCAGAGCTCATAATATAGGGTGTGGCACTAGGCCAAAGCGTACCCTTGAAACAGGTCCCAGACCCAATTGCAACACTAACCATGACCAATAACCGGGGTTCTCCTGTCAACCAATAGCAGTTGTCTGAGCCTAAGGTCCCGTGCCATTCATGTGTTCATGACAGCCTGAGGCCTTACAGATTTAGGCATAGGAGGAGTAGGCCAAAAATACCCCAGAATCATATTAATTAGTAGATTAAGCACCTGAAAAAGCAATTGGCAAAGGTTATAGTATATAAAGGAGATAATTGCTTCTATAGATAATGATAATATTAAGTTTTTAAAACATTATTAAGTGTCTTTAATTAATATCAATAGAACCAGAATAGTTGATTCCTTTACTACTATTTGGCCAAGGATGGCTCCTGCAAGTTTTAATTATACCACCTAACAATAAGTTAACCATTAATAAAGGTGATATAATAGCTAATTTGACCTTTCTAATTTATCCTACAAATATGCCATTACCTCTATAGTGATCCTATTCTGTTGAACTATGTCAGACGGGCGAAAGTAAAGTGATATAATATCCCCTACTTGCGGCGCTTGGTGTGCACCTAGAAAGTTGTTAGGGGAGTCTATGCTTGTTAGCAGATTAATATAGGTCCATGTCATTATACTAACACCAAAAGCTAGTAGTTTGAGGGATTATTAATAAAGTGGCAGTGATTAGAAGTAATTGATTAATTAATAAAATACGCGATTATGTCAAATTTTGTTTGTGGTGCAGGGACTTTGCTAAAAACACCGCCAAGTAGGGAGTGTAATCTTCTAGTAGATTGGCGCATTACAACAACCGATAATGGCTAGACCACTAACGACATTGGTATCGATTGGATTAAGCACTTTAATCACTATATAATACCTTGTACAAAGGGTACCTACCGGTTATTGATCCTTGACGGCCACAAGAGCTACCACTCGACTCAATTCGAGCTCTACTGCCAGGAACATAACATTATAACGTTCTGTATGCCTCTACACTCCTCCTACATCCTCCAGCCACTAGATGTTGGCTGCTTTGGGCCACTTAAGCAGGCATATGGCCGCTAGATTAAGGGCCTAATACGGATGTCCGTTCGCTTATATTGACCGCTCGCTTATAATATATGTTAGAAAGTACACAAATTTTGCATCTGTTTACAACCCAGCTAATGTTATTATAGGTAATTCCGTAATACTACTCCTGAAGATGTTTATAAGTCTTATAAATTCCTAAAACAATAGTATAGTTAGTTTATAGTATTTCCTTCAAGAAGGGGTTGTGGGGTAGTGGAGTAAATTAGCCGAACAAAGCCGACTTTGCTAAGCGAACATACCAAAATACTTCAACCCCCTATACACAGTGTAAATTATATCAAAAGAATCCCATGTATAAACTGCATATCAAGCTGGGAAAAAGTGGCCACGCATCGTTTCTGCCTTCCTATAAACTTGGTTATCCTGGAGCTCAAAGTTGACTAGTGCCTGCATGCGCGTATTAGCATCCTTCTGGTGATCCTTTTTTGTTTCTCGGGATACCTTCCCGGCAGGATCTCAGAGCCAGGGACAGTAGTCATCACGCTTTTGGTCAGTGTGTACAGTGCTATTACCTGATCTTTTGAGGTACTGTTCGAAATCATGAGTGAGAAGAGGATCCTAGGACTCACGACAATCAAGCTCTGCTCTGGGTCTATGACCTTGAAGCGTGTGCCAACAGGCAAGTGGTAGATGTTATTAATATTTATAGTGAGTCTTGAAAAGAGTTATCCGGAGGGGCTAATTGCCTGATTTTATAGTAGAAGATTAAATAAAATACATAAAGTAAGTGATGATTAAGGAGAGAGATAAAGGGGGGAAGGGAGCTTTATATACATAAACCTAGAGTCACAACACTATTCAGAAAAAAAGAGGTGGGAATCAAGAATACCCTGAAAGCTTTACGGAGCTAAGAAGTGGCTTTTCTATGCTGAATCTAATATCCTGATTTTTATTTAAAAAAAGAAAGAATAGTACCACTAACCTCCTACCCACAGGGTAGGAGTATATCCTCAAACAAGTCGTAGGACCTACTCAGGCCTAAGGGAGTGGCTCTCGAAGCTTTTATTGTATGATCTGCGGCTATTATTAAAAAAAAAGCAATTAATTCGGCTAAATAATTAATATAAAATTAATTAAAATGAAGGGGTTGGCAAAACACCAAGGAATTGTGTTGCATATAGGAGCCTAAGGCCTGAATGGGTGGCAATTATAGGGTATTCAGCGCTGAAGGCTTCAGCGTCGGAAGCCCCGAATATCAGCTATTCAGGGGTTCGGAGACCCCGAAGGTTTAGCTGCGCAGGGAATATAGGCCTATTCTAGCATGTGATTCAGGGGACTCAGGGCCTACGGCCCCTATATATATATAGCACACTTCTCACTATAGAAATGGAACATCACTGAAAACCCCAACAAATTGACCGAGAGGCATAAATGATTCATATAATTAGTCAAAAGCAGATGATATGCGAAATTGCCCGCGAATTGACCAAATGCCTATGATTGGTCAAATCGAGGTGGAATTCGACAAATTGGGCAACTTATTGGCCAACTATATGATTGGCGAATGGGTCGGCGCAGATAGCGTATCGACGGCGTCGATTCAGAGGTGCTGGTGGAAGTCTACAATTATTAAGGGGCTGGACGATCAAGCTGAAGAGAATATAATTAGACAAGATCAACAGGACCAAGACGAATTACGAGCCCAGATTGCACAACTTCCTAATATGCAGAGCTTATTTTAGTCAACAAATTCATATATCTGGGTAGTGAGGAGATTGAGGAAGACACAGAAGCAGCTGACGAGTATGAGATCTTTGGGCAAGTAGTAGAGAGGTACAGCGCTGGGATAGAATATATAGTTGACTTAGCAGAGGACGAGTCATTGAGCAAGAGGATAAGGATATTCCTATCTCTAAAGCTATTGAGGCATTAGAGATACTAAAAATGTTCGAGATACAACAAGAAAATGGGTCAGAGGTCTTATTACAAGTACTTGATCAAGCTGATCGGAGATATCTAGCCAAAAAGTCTGAGGGAAGGAAGCAACGTACGATCGATAGCTTTTTTCAGAAGAAATTCTATGTCTTAATGTGCTAAAAGAATGCAAGGTACATAATATTCAGTATATTTTTTTAGTGCAGCGGCATGTGCCTTTTCATAGCCGACACTAGAGTCCTCATTTAGACCATGGTCATGTGCGCCTAAATATCCTGGCCTATAAGCATGCAACCCTCATCCCCAAGTATATGCTTCTAGTGAGGATTGACTGTACATCCCAAATCCTACTTTGAACAAAAGCTGCTTTTGTTTGCTATTGCTAGTACAAGACAAAAGAGACCATTATTGGCAGCGACGGCCGGCAGAGGTGCGCGTGGAAGCGACTATTATCACATGCCAAAGAAACTAGGGTAAAATCGTCGCGGACACTGCCGTCTTAACCTATGCTCAATCCAAAAAATTGGGCAGTAAATTGGACAACCAAGTGACCAACCACCGTCCTATACAACTAAGTTTGGCGAAGTGTGGTTGCTGTGGAAGCATCTAGGCAATGTTATGACGTGAGTTAAAACACCTTATCCTCCCCTTTGAGATACAACTGAACTTCGCCAGTTGGCGCGAGAAATCATGAGACAGCCGGAGTCTACCACCAACTTATTACCTCACAACGTAAGACAATTCAAAAATTCTGAATTGAGAGGAATCTTATTTGCGCTTGGTTCTATACGTCCATACACTTTTTTTTCTTTCGCGTTTAAGTGGTGGTTAGCTTAAAAAACACAGTGCATCGTGTTGGGTGTCTCACAAATTCTCGCACCCACTCGTGCATGGCGACTTGCTCCAGCCCTTCCCACCCTTTGAGGCGTAGCTAAAAGAAAACTTGGCGACCGCTTCAGCCCTCCGCTTCGCTGGCCGTCTCAACATTTTGTGGCTGACTGAATCCGCATAAGCACATGCCACAATGTGTGTGGGAAGTGGTGCAATTGAACGAACGGATGATGCCGCGTCCGTTCTATAGGCCTTCAAGAAGCTGCGCATCTGTGTAAGTCTTCCTATAATATGTGCAGCTAACTCGAGAACCTATTCTCTTCACACAAACCCGTTTTCTAGTTTCTCGTTTGCGTAGGAAGTTACTTTCATTTGAGCAAAAATGGCACCCAAACCTCATCAAAGCTTTTTGCTTCTGCCCTTGTTTCTCATCATCTCCAACATCATTCCTGTAGTGGCATCTCTAAACACTGTCACATTCAATCTATTTCGGCGCAATGTCACCACGGTGAGCCCGGAGCCTGAGGCTCTCAACTGCACCACCGATTTCAGCACCGATTACTATGGTTTTGGCGTCCGTCTAGGCATCTATTTCGCCTGGCTTAGCTCCTTCTTTGCCAACACGGTACTGCCGTCCGAGATTTCTGGCTCGCTAGACACCAACAGCATTTTCCTTCTGGCACTCATCGCAAGCTTGTTCAAAGGTACCCTTAACGGCGAGATCTCTCAGATTGATGGCCTCATCATTATGCAGCTTAGTTCCGGGTTCTTGTTCAGTACCTTAAGTATCTGGGGCTACAGGACTTCGCACTACCAGAAAGAGGGTCCGGCAGGTATACGACACTTTGGAAAATTTGGTACCCATTGCAGGCTCGTTCTGGCTGTGGCTATCAGTATATACGGAACGTGGTTTTGGTGGGAAGGTCTGCAAGATGGCCTAGTTATTGCTAAGGACCCGCAATGCCAGCAGCTATACACATGGCTCCTCAGGCAATGGCCGATCAATGGCGGCATTAGCAAATTCTATATCATCATCTCGTTTGGTTGCTCCATCTACTACGGTACTATGTTCCTTGCGGCAGTATTAGCAGGTATTTTCAAGCTGTTTCGGGTCGGTTGGAAGGGAGAGATGAAGTTTGCAACTGGCTTCAGCGTTCGGGAGTATGTAACTCCCGACTCTAGATTCTCAATCCACTCGTGCTGACGTATGTGAAATACAGGCTGAACATCTTATTCAACATCTTCCGCGTCTTAAACCTATTCTGGATCGTCTTCTCTGCTGGCATGATCGAGATGACCCTCAATAAGAACCATATGCTCAAGACGCTCGCACAGAATGGCAACATTGCGTATCCTGCACAGCTGCTACCTCTCATTGTCGGCGCACTTAGCTTCCTCAGAGTCCTATGGCTGATACACGCGGAGTGGAAAGAAAGCGTCAAGAAAGCGTCAAGCACAAACCATAGCCGCTTCGAGGCAGCAAGCGAGACAGCAGCAAAGCCATTACTGCATAATTGGCATGCCTTTAGCCTCGACATCATCAAGAATTTCTCGCCTTCGGCACGATCAGATACTACCCCTGCCTTCGAGCTCGAGCAGCCCAGTTTGCCATACACGCTTCGACCCTGGCATCACAGGTACCTTGTAGCGTTGCTACCATGGCTGTCGACATTCGACTTCTGGAGGATTGCGGATAGTAAGGAGGTAACACTTGAGTAGAATGTTCTACACCTATTGCACCAGAACTATGGACGGTACAGAAGTAGTATTAAGTTTTCAGCAGGGATTTTGAGGCCAGCTTGTTGCTCTCTAGGTAGGAGGTCCAGATATGTATTGGTGAGCCCTCAGTGATCAGGATTCCCGTCCGAATAGCCGAAAACGCAATAACAACTTCGAGAACAGTAGGAGTTCCAAACATACCCATATTGAGGCTGCAGACGCGACCGAGGTTGAGCTAGGGAGCAGAAGCCGTCAGTGTTCCGGAGCGTCCGAACTTCGGCTTGGCCCCGACCATGAGGAAAGGCAGGACCAAGCAGAGATGGCCGGCTCCCGGTAGCCGCAGTCATCCCGCCGGCAATGTCACAGACGGTTCTCGGATCGCGGCGTCCGTCTCCCGAACCACCTAAGGATGTGGCATCTGATAACAACTCAAAACACAGCTACGTTAGCGGGCGATCAAGAGATTGGTGAGTTTCTGTAGGTGGGCAACAGAACCATGCTAATAATGAATGGCAGTAATCCCAATGGCAGACAAAGGATATGAAGGAGGCCAAATGACAGAGAGAATAGGAAGAATAGCGGAGAGAAAGATAACGACGGTGACAGTACAAAGAATAGCGATGGTAAAAGTACAAAGAATGGCAGCAACAGCAGGTGCAACAAGCGTTCATTTGACAACTTCGTTTTGAGCCAGTTAGAGTGAATGGAAAATGACTTTGAGCTCGTCCACCTTTACATTAGGTATTCCGGCAACGTGCTCTGTTCCGAGTCGTTCACCAATTATACGAATTGATCAAAAAGCCTCGATTTTCGCTAATTTTACCATACCAAATTTGTCTGTGCGGGAACTTTTAATTTTACCTTCGCGAAAACCTACTCTTTTAGCTTTTACTTAACCTACTTTCTCAATAGAAATTATGAAAAATGAATGGCCTATCTTTACGTATAGCTCTACTAGTTTTAAGGAGATCGCACTTACTAAGAAGTGCGACTTTTAGTCCTACATAAACAGACTTATTCCTTAGGAAAGGGTCTTGTGTTCGTGGGGACTAATATACCACTATACTAGCTAAAGAACACCAAGCTTTTGGCCAAAACTAACGCCTTATTGACCAATATAACGCTATATTGGCCAATAATTAATTAATTGATTAATTAGTAAGCATGCTAGCCTATTGACTAATATAAATATATTGGCCAATGTGCGATTTGGCAAGTGGGTCAGAGCAGGTCGGGAAACGTAAAATTCATATAGTTTTGTAGATCGGACCCTTGTTCTGTCAAATATATTAAGTGATTTTCGGTAGCTAAATCGGTACGATCACAGGCTGCAAGAGAAAATTGCAGTGGGACTTACCGGTAGAAATCCAATGCGGGGAAGAGTGTGGGGAAGCGTAGCGGCCTGACCCAGAGTGCTGGGTCAGCCTTCTCTGGTTTTACCCGGGCCGGCAATTGTGATTAGGGTCGAAAATGAAATCATCTATATCAGAAAGAAGAGAGAATGCTGGTCCCTCCTTCTTATATATCAGATTGTCTACAGACTGTATGGCCACGACATGACTTTTATCAAGAATCTGCAGCAATAAAGATAAATCGACGACCGTAACGGCTCGGGCCAGGACTTAACCACGGTGGTATTAGGTCCATCTTACACCCCTCATTCGTACTCCTCACTCTGCTGACAGAGTCGCGTACGGGTATTGTGGTAGAGCATCTTAGAAGCTGTATACAATTTTCAGCACAATACTTCTTGGATACCTATATTAAAGTCGGCCTGCTTGTTTGGTGTCGACGACCCCGACAAGCGCCGCTGTCATGTTTAGTTGCTAAAGCTACTCGAGTGATTCTAACTATGTTGAGAAGCACTGCCGGATGATGAGTTATTGCTTCCTTGGACGGTTGTTGCCTCTTAAATTGCTGCCATCCTCAGGATTACTGCTAAATCTATTAACAATACCACTATGTCCTTGTGTACTGGAACAATCCTCTTCTTTATGCATCTTTCTAGAACAAGGAACATGCCTAAGGCGATAATGCGTTGTTCGTTGCTCCCTAGACTCAAACATGGTCGTTCTTGACATCTTGAAAATGTACGGAATTTGGGCCAGTTGCTCAACATGGCAAATTTCCATATTGCTCTCTCATGGCCAAAAGAGGAGAACTCTTCCACGAAAAGGCTCTTGAGACAATCCTCTGTGGTAGTTTTGGACATGCTCTTTTAGCCGATGTTTATGCTTCTAGGCAGACTTCTAGGAAGTCTTGGTCAGAGCATAGTTGTTGCTCAGGACATGTCTCTTAGCCTCTATTAGGACATGCTCCTTGGCTTCTTTTAATGTTGCAAAACAAGTACCACCATCTTGGTAGGGACAATTTTGACAAGTAAACCAAGATATTAAGTCAATGTTGTTCAGGTCGGCGAGCTGTTGGATGTCAACATTATAAATCTGGATATGGCAGATAAGACAAGTATAATTTACTTCCTGCCAATGAATGCGTTCATGAATGACATAAGAGCTATAAGATTTGGAAATCCTTCCGCACGGCTCTCCATTCTCGGATTTATACGTACACGGATATTGTTTCCCTTGCGTAGACACACTTGTGGCGGCAGTTGCGCTACGTAGGGAAGGGGCGCTCCGACTAGAACCTTGTTGTTAAGTAAAGACAACAGGTACAGGCAATAAGACTGGCGTTATAATACTAGTAGCATCGCCATACAAAGTTGTGATGTTGTCTTGGTGCACCCTGTCACTCAGCTGCATGTCGTCATCGCTTTTGATAGTTCTTACTGACAGAAACCGCCGTTCGAATTCTTGCCGATACCAGTGCTCCTGGCTGTGTTAGATCATGTTTAACATTTTGGGGAGAGAGTTTCTAGGTACCGGGACATTCCCTTGTTTAAGTCCTCCCAGTTCAAATGGCCTGGCTTGCACAACTGAATGCAGAGAATCCTGACATGCTGGTAGTTGATTATTCTGGTCGACTGTTATGAATGAAACCATCATGCTTCATCCTAATCGTTCCCCGACATATAGGCGGTTCAGGGTTCGATTGTTGCGAACATGAAAAGACACCAAGTCTTGCGTGTTCTAGATAAGCTTGAGGCCATTTGCAAGTTGCTGCTTGTTGTTCTGCATCATGTTGCTCGGTCAAATTCAGTAATTCAAGAAGCCTCGAAATCTATCCCCTCGTAAGGTCCGCGACGTGATATTGGAGAGAGAGCAAGATGCACCCAAACAGCTTTTCCCTGTTTTCCGGGACTCTCCGCCAAGACATGGCATACTTTCAGCCACATCGTCAGAGAAAATATTTCTTGACCTTGTCCCTCCGAAGGTATTACGGTGCCTTTACTTAGATTAATGATGGAGACGATCAATTAAAGATTATATCGTTGATCAAGCAAGATTGGTCCTATATAATAGTTATGCAAAGTTTGCAAAAAAATACACTGATCGCGAAGTTAAAAACCTGCCAAAAATACTCTGAATCAAAGGCTGCCCCCAGACTCTAGATTAATTTTCCCTTTCGCTAGTTCCGTTTTAGTCTGCGGACGTGAGCAACTGCTGCTTTAACCTGAGCTGAGGGTGAGCATGCCGGGGCAGAGCCTGAGCAGAGCCTGAGCATCCTGACCACGCCTTGAGTCAGCCTGCGCACCATAATGTGGAACCCATTTTGGCCTCTAGTGTGCCCCGGCTACAGTTTCCTTGCCGAATTTTGCCCGGGAATCTGTTTCTGCTCCCTTATAGGGTTCCTGCGGGAGCAGATTTTGGATCCCTCCTCCGAAAGGCTACCCTTTCTCCGTCCACTTCCCTTCCCTATCCCTACCACCAACCTCCTCCCTTCCTCATCTTTAATCCCTCTCAACACCCTTCTCCTTCCCCTTTAACCCCGTAGCATTGTTGTAAATATGTGGGTAGAAACCTCTTTTGCCAGTGATGTCCCAGCACCCACCCTTCTTATCCGGCTGTTTCCCCTTACTATCCTCCCTAATTACTCAAGTCAGCACTATGTCTCCTTCCCAGGCGGTCGACGTACCATTTGATCCACCCCGCAATAGTCTTATACTTAATCCTTAAGATATAAACATGTGTCTCGTTCGAGAAAAAGTTATTTAGTGTACCGAGGATTTGCGCCGAGGTAGAGAGGTGAATAAACCCGTCTCTGGCGTCTGGTGCTGAGAGCAGGAGCAAGAGAGGGAGGGGCTACGGTGGGGGCGGGCAAGGGGGAAGGATCTTATAGATGTATTTAGGTAATGGGATAGGCGTTGCCATCTTATTGTTTGTGGTTTGTGGTTTGAAAGGGGTGAGAGGGGGTAAGAAAGAGCGACTCTGGCGAGGGGGCTGTGAGTAGGGTCACAGGGGTTGTTTTGAGGCGGTGGGTGAGCCGCGGGGGAAGTATAGGGTAGGAGTAGCCGAGTAGAGTATTGGAAGCCAGTGGAGGGGTGAGGAGGCTTAGGGCTTAAGTTGAGAGATGAGATAAGATGAGATATCGGTGAGATGTGAAAATTAAAGATGATGAAATCGCTCACGTGACACTGTCCAACTCGTCCTCTTTCATCCTAGTATTTCACATTCTAAAACATAAATCATAAGGAAAGTAAAACAACAGAAATGGAGATGAGATTATCAGCATCGATGGCTTGCGTTTCGAAATAGGGATTACGGGGCAGACATATTCTACAGAAGGGTTAAATTCTACACTCGAAGAACTGGATATTGATGGTGATGGAATTGTTACTCGTAAGTACTTTCGGTTTGCATACTCTCAAGACAAACTAGCACGATTGCTAATGCAATAACTAGAAAGCGACTTTTTAATATATATGAAATACATATATTAGTTCGAAACGGTCACTGAACTTCTCTACATACGAGTGCTAGGAGTGAAAAACATCTCCCTAAACCTACCTTTTATTCAACTCACCAAAGCTAAACAACAGACCACGAGCCTACCTCGGAATTATAACAACGATAATTCCCATTAGCATCACAACATAATCAATCCTCATAGTCGAAGATTTATCTCATCCGTATAATATCCATCCGAGCTAGCAAAAAACTGTCACCCGGAGCCGACTGTTTGCTCAGCCGGACGATGCTGCTTCGGCTTGGTTTACTTCGCGGTAGACGGTTTCGCTGCCGGTGTAGGCCCAGAGGTAATCTCACGTGCAGTCTTGAGAGGAGTAAGCGACGACAGCCTAGGCTCCGGATTCGCGAGATTGGAGGGAGGTCCTGGTTATTTTGCGGGGTGGGGTTAAGAGGGGGTGTTTGGCCGGAACTGGTTTAATGGGGTCGCATTTGTGGCTGCGAGAAAACAAATGGTCCAAGATAATGCATTGCGTTGTGTATAGGTAACGATAGCGGGGTATTGAAGTATAACCTATTGTTCATTTCCCAGTATCTAAGTATATATAACCTGGTAGAAGATAGATAAATAACGGTTCGTTTCTCGAGAAGTGGATTTTGCTCGCGAGGAAGATGGCGATCTTTCTAGGTCGGACAATAGGGAGCCCTCGATCTTATATTCCTCGACTCGCATTACATCTTAACGGTGCAGGGAGTAACCCTATACTCAGAAAAGTGGCTCTTCACTCGCTTCCCGTACTCGTAGCCGTATCTGCAATTTCTTCTTCCTCACGGCGTAGCCAACCAGCAACCGTTTTGGCACAAGGTGCTTGGGAGGACACCCCTCGCTTAGCCAATAAGCTTAGAAGCCATATTAGACGGAGGGAGCGTATTCAGGCTTCTGGCTATAGTAGTAGGAGTAGTTTGACTGATGACTAGTACAAGTGCGAATGCGAATGCAGTGGAGGCATTGTCAGGAATCTGAAATCACTTGCAGCCTAGTCAGGTCAAGTTGAGATTGACTCGCAGAAGATCAATTGGCAGACTCCCCCGCATTGCCTCCTTTATGTTCATCCCTAGATTGCAAATGATCTATGTACGGATGCGCAAGCGAGAAGCCTCTCAGAGTTTACTAATTGAGCTGGATATACGTTCATCACGAAAGACCCCCAAAGGACTAACTTACTACCAGCCAGCACCCCTCGTCCTTCTTCTTCGGATAGACTTAGTCTCATCACCCGTGAAAGAAAGTTCCACACCTTTTCTGAACGGCAACGCAATAATCCTAGCAGCAAACAACGACACAATAATAACGACAGCGGTAAGAGGAAGCGCAATCGACCAGAAAAGCCATTGCGTTTCGTTCATGTTGCGAACGTCGTAAGTGTTCATTCCTAACACGCTTGCCACCGTCGAGATTGGCAGGAAGATGATGGTGACGACGGTGAAGGTGTATATTGCTGCATCATGTTTGTCTTTATTATGCCGCACTGCTTCCGCGTTCTACGTCGTGTAGTCAGCATCAAAGTTTAAATTGTCGACTTCGTCAGTATTTAGACTTACACTTTCGAGAAGCTTCTGGGATTTTTCAAGCAGCTCTTGAATTGAATTTATTTTCCCCCATAAGCTGTCGCCAGCTTCTCGCAGAAACAGCTGAGCTAGATCCGGTGGTCGTATTCTGTCTATGTCTGAAACACCAGCTTTCCCTTCTTGTCTGGCAAATTCATCATCGATTTTATCCACTACGGTTTGTTGCCGCTCTAGAGAATCCATAACAATTTTGACTTCACTGATAAACGCTGTGATCTTGGTTTGGTTATGGTGGTTCAAGGGTTCTTTGGTAACTTTTATCTCCTGAATTTGGGACCGGGAGTCAGAAATGTATGGCATATAAGACTTGGAAGACTTACAAGCTGGTCGAAATATTCCCAGTATGAATCCACCAGCCCTGGTTGAGTCCCCGTGAAGTCGGTGATGATATGGCTGATTATGACTGCCAGTAATCCATTTGGCAGCACCGCCTCAACGTTCTCGAGTTTCTTGGCTTTGGGGTTATTCATCAGCTCTTTGTGTGTTTTTTGAAGAAGTGTTACGGTTTTGCTTGCATGCCTCTGTGACGGCCCCATGCTTCTTGGCAACCAGAAAAGGATACAAAGCAGTAACTGATGCCAAGCTCGTAGCGCATCGGGAGGCATTGAGAGAGCTTCAGGAGGTGGTGCATTGCCTCCAGATAGTTGAGCCTTGATGGTGTTTGCAACCACAGCTGCTTGCCCAAGGGTTTCAATAGTCCGATTTAATTGCCACGAAATATCCTCGGGTATCGCTGCCTTCAATTCAGGTCAGATTTTCATTAATAAAAAACGTCGTGTCAGAGCGCTTACCGTGATTGCCATGTGCAACGCTCCCCAAAGCTTGGAGCACATTATGTTTCGCTGGTCCAATGGAAGAAAAAGTGAAAATATAGACTTCACGGCTTCGATAAGACTACTCTTAGCTGCATCAATCTCGGGCAGATCAAGGCGTGATCTCAGCATCCCTTGCATGGCCCGCTCAACATCGTCGAGCGGTTTCTGAGAGCCTTTGCGGTAGAGAGTACTTGCCCTCTTATTTTTCTGGTTCTCCAGCCATGAATGCACCGAAGTGAGGTAAGTATTCACCAACTCACGATCAGACCTCGGCTTGGACGGTTCTATCTTGACTGCCGGGTTCGTAGCGTTAAGATCAGATTCTGTGGTCTGCGGTGCTTTAGCCCCCCCAGGCTAATGGCAATCCATATCAAAACATGAAAATCTCGAAGATTGATGAACCCTGGCGTTGGACTGCTATTACGAGTGGTCTGCGGGGAAGACTTGCTATTAGATCGGCTTGGACTTTGCAAAAAATCAGTTGTCTGTTTGCGACTGTGGCTGGGGCTACCGAGTGGGCTAGGGTTGTCTCTTTCACGATCTGCCACCTTTCCAGAAAACCCAGAGCGAATTGATTCAGCCTCGGAGATGGCAGAGAGTCTGTCATCGTTGGGAGTATGTGAGCTCACTATAAGGTCATCTAGGTCCTCTTCTATTGCGCCTTCCTCAAGTCCATAGGTGATAGGTCGCTTTCTATCATGGTGGTCAAATTCAGTATTTAGTAAAGAGAGAGCATATATTCCAAGACGGTTATTACCTTGATGAAAAGAAAATATATATAATCTCCCTCTGTGCTTGTTGAACGATTAAGGGCCACAATTCAGCCGTAATTTGTGCACCTTTCCACTTCACTATGTATTCCTCGTGGAGGGACAGGGTATATTTCGAGAAGTTCTGAGTAAATTTCTGCCGTAGTCTTATTGGATAAAGCACTTTCATCGAATGAAGCTGAGACTTACAAACCAGGAATCACACTGAGAAATGGGTAGGATATAGACTCGATTATTAATGATAACTTGTATGCTTTGCGGTAAAATGGAGGCGTCCGAAGGCTGGGTTGGTATATTCGGCACGAATTTCACGCGGTCACCTGATATGTCATTGACAGTGAAGCCATTCGTGGTGGTAATTATAAACTCTGCCATTTCTTGATGAGTCTAATAAACTTGCTCGTCTGTTCACTTACTATTATTGATAATTAAGCACCACAGATTTGACGTGTTGAAAACATGATTCGAAGGAGTCCCGCTGAGAGCGCGCACAGCCTGCTCAAAATCTCGTTGTTTAGTCGTGGAGGGATACTTTGATTGCAATAGCGTCCTGACTGGATGCAGCCGCGCGTTTGAAGTTGCTCCTAATGGCGAATACGGCGCAAGTTGGTGATATGGTATGGAGCAGAAGACGTAAGTTCGATTAAGGCTTCCGTCCGAGTTTTCGGCTTGGATTCTCTTCGTTATCAAGCCCGACTTCATAAAGTGACCTATTATTCCACGGTGAGAGCGGATACTTCTCTCCAATTCTTTGCGCACCCGCTGTAGGAAATGCGATACACTTTGGACTTGATCTTCGGGAAGACTGGGCATTTCTCGAGCACATCGCTAGATGAATAGTCAGTCAAGCATCTGGACTCTGTGGTGAAGAACAAACAGTGAATATGTCAAAATCCATATTTTCTTGTTTCAGGTGTCTGGAGGTAATATTTAGTGAAATTTCTTGCAGGATACCATATAAAAGACTCACATCCATCGAAATATAGACCGATCCCGCCGCCGAGAAATAGGAAGGTTTGTCAAATATTCAATGTGGACTGAGATGTCGGCTGAACTATCTGAACCATCTTCCCTTACGTAGTACGAAGTGGTCGCGTTATACATCATATTTCCTTCTTTTGCATGCAAGGACAAGGCTGGAAGTGGCGGGGCATCAGTCGCTGGCTCGGTCTTGCTCAGTTTGGCCTCCAGATTTGCTTTTTGTCTAGACACTTTCAATTTGGAGTCGTCGGCTAAGGCCCCGCTTCCTACATCGAAAGGCGCCATGCTGATGTCATTGTTTTCATTCTCATCTTCTGAGCCGCTACTTGAAAGCTGTGGATAGACGCGCTCATGTTCAACAAGTGCAGGATATGGCGGAGACGGTGGAGCCTGCCTGCCATAGCCTGGATGTGCATCAGCAATCGATACGTCAAAGGACGGCAATGGTTGTAACAAAGAGACTGTACCTGAAGTTGTCTGGTTTTGACGTTTATTGTCGTAGTCGTATCTCATAGTACCCGGACCTGAACGGGTACGAGTGTCAATGTACTCAGTCTGGTTTTGACGTATATCACCGGAAATTACAGGCCCGGGCGACCGAAAATCCTTCACTGTATGTGCGCGGAGGTCCTCTGAATCCATATTTACTCCTCGAGGCGGCTCTTGAGTCGCCAACGGAGAATAACCAAGTTGGCAGATTGTCCCAGTATCTTGAAGTGATTGCTACGATTTTCGGGTTTCCGCGATAATGCAACTCCAGTGTAGTAGATTCAAATGAAAGAAGATTTGCTTGTCTATAAGCAGATTAGAAGGGAATTATCACACCACCGATAGGAGGTTAGCTAGCTGCATGCACGGTGGACCAATTAAGGGGGTTATCATTATGCAGTGTCACCTGTGGCTATGCGGTGTGGAGAGCACCCCGGTTATAATTTCTGGATCTTCCACAACTCGACAAGAATAAACGTCCGTCTTGTCTTTCAAGTGAGCGGGTTTGCAGATAAAAATAATGCCTTGTATTGTCGGAAGCATATAAAGGACAAGAACAAGGCGGCTGTATGGGCAGCCAAGGTACGGTACGGAACAACTACTCATGGCATCATCTAGGGCCTTGTGTATCTAGGCTCTTTTGTTCAACCAGCCTCCATTTCGCGTCTCATTTTGGCAGTGACAGTCTAGTAGGCACAGGGCCGGCAGCGAAGCAAGGCCGGTTTGCTTCGCGAGGGTGCGACGTGCAACAGAGTCCGCCGCATCGCACTTTCGCACGCTTCTCAGCATTGTCTTGACCCCAGAGCGCCTCTGATCTCTCCTCTGCTTGCTATCGCACTATCAACGACCTGATCATGATTCATTTGAGGGCCGCGGTGGGTTGGCCGATGCTCTGGTAGCTAGTCACACACTCCCCACTTTTTGAGAAGCATAACACACATGACAATTCCCGCACGCCCTGCTTTTTGAAAAGCATAACACACATGATAATTCCTTACCGCTTAAAATTGTTGAAGTGTGCCCTGTGGCCTGAGACACAGACAGTGGCCAGGCACTGGCCTGGCACTGTTTCAAGCATGTCTCACTTGCAGAGACCATATATATGGCCTAAATGCCCTTATAGTTTATTCTGTATAGTTGTCAATTTACTTGATTTACCCTATTAAGTTCTGCCTGTGATTCTTGTGACTATAGTGATACTATATACCCAACCAGTCAGAGTTGTGCTAGATTGCAACAGGTTATAAGCCTGGGTGCTTGATCATTGCTATAAGAATCACAGAACAGACCATCACTATCCACAATCGGAAAACCAACTTTAGTGTAGTTGGTTTATTTCCCTATACAACCCACTAGTGTGGATTTGCCAAGGAAGTCAAGTTGATTTAGCCAAGTTGATTTATTAGGGTTATGTCCAAACAAGCTTAGATGTGGCTCAAAACCAAGTACAAGCTAACCTAGGCATATATGACACCAACCCTGTTAAATGCATCATCTAGAGCCCACTATAGGGTTATTTATTAATGGTGATACCTAGTGGATGGATTTTTGATGGGAAAGAGCAAGTGCACAGGCCAGGTAAGCAGAATCCCCAGATTTAAGCATAAAGTATATATAAGAGCATAAATGTATAAAATCAGAAATTACAATTAGCCATTGTGTGTGATTTTCAAGCCATAATTCAACACATATCAAGCAAGAAGACATATAAAGCAGTAAAGTAGTAAAAAGCATCAAAATTTGAATGTAAGAGTCAAGTGTCACAAACGGCTCCTAGGAGCCGCGACGACCCAAGAGCTATAGGCTTATAGGAGAGTGCTCCTAGGAACCTATAGTTCCCAGGAACCCTCTCCTAGGACAACAGCGTTCCTAGGAGAACGCTCCTAGGAGAACTTCTGGTCCCCGCCAGAGTTGGACTTATATTAGTTATTTACGGAATGATAGAAAGACCTTAAGAGTAGGGGGGGCTGGGTTATATAATGTAATAGCTTGCTAGCTGGGCTAGCAGGCTTGCGCGCTCTACTAGCCAGCTAGCACAGCTAGCACAAGGAATAAAGGTTCTATATAAGCGTTTATATTTCCTTAAATAAGAGCTTTGTGCTCAACTTAGTTTATTATCTATAATATACTCTATTACCTTTAATATAAGTAACAAGTTTACTTTTAAGTAAACAACCTAACCTAACTACTACACTTCTGTTATAATACTAACCAACATTATCTTAGTCTTTTATATTAAAGACTAAACTATAATTGTTATACTTTAAGCACCTTGTTTGAAGTTAACAGTCATTACTATATCTATATAAGGATTAGCATCCACCCCTACCTTAAGTGCCCTTAAAAAGAAAGTCACTCTACCTTCCTCTAAGAGTAATATAGAGATGTATAAGGCACTAACTTACAACAAGGTTAAGGTCAACATAGTCAAGAGCCTTAAGCTTAAGCTGCCTAAAACCTATAATAGTAGCCGATCTGACCTTAGTACCTTCCTCTTACAACTCAGACTTTATGCCAAGTTTAATAATAACAAATTTGATAACCTAGACAAGGACAACAAACAAGTCCTCTAGGCCACCTTGTACCTATATAGCAATGTGCTATAATGGATCAAACCCTACCTAGAAGACTATTTTAATAACCTAATTAAGGAAGAGCGGCTTGTTATAACCTGACAAATCTTCTCTACCTTCTAGGGGTTTATAAACAAATTAAAGAAGAACTTTGGCGATATAGATAAATTAGTTACTACCTAGCAACAACTAGCTGCCCTTTATCAGAAAGGGTTAGTTGTAAATTACTCTACTAAGTTCTAACAAAAAGCAGTATAAGTTAACTAGGATAAGGAAGCTTTGGCTTTCTATTACTACTAAGATCTTAAGGATAAAAACAAAGATAAGATAGTACATATAGGAAAACTGTAACAATATGGGGATACTAACTTAGTATAGTCGGGTACTTAGTAACATCGGGTTGGTATTATAACAGAAGTGTAGTAGTCAGGTGATTGTTTACTTAGAAGTGAACCTGTTACTTAAATAGGTAAACAAAGCTTATATTAAATAACTAAAGTAGGTTGAGCACAAAGCTCCTATCTAAGGAAACTATCTAGACTTATATAGAACCTTCCTGCTTATAGACCTAGGTGGATCAAACGGATCCCCCTTAGTCCTGGATCTATAAGGACCACTCTAGTCCTCTCGGATCCTTCCTTTACATAACCATCCGTCACATAACCCTGTGCCAACTGATCTAGGTTCTCTGTATAAGTACATTTGTACTTACCAAGCCTTAGGCCTGGTCTGTATATAATAATGAAATCATGACAAAAACCTTATGATTATAGTAGGATGGTTAGTATAGCAATCTAGATCAATAACAGGCTGTACAAACAACGCCTAGAGAGGAAAGGATCTAGACAATAAGGGAAGAATAAAAAACCTAGAGACAGAAAGAAGTGGAAATACTACAGATAATAATAACTAAAGGGATCTAAACACCTTAATGCCACTAAACATTAGAACCAACTATCTAATAAAGAAAAGAAGCATTGCTTTAATGACAAACTCTGCTTTAAATGTTAGAAACCAGGACATCAAGCCCATAACTATAAAAAGAAATCTAGTAAGAAACTATAAAAGAAAGGCAAACAACTTAATGCTATAACTAGGGAAGTTATAATATACAAAAAAGAAGAATTATTAGAAAGAGAACTAGAACAAATAGGGATCTACAAACAACTAGATGTTATTTAGGCCTAGTATAAGCATTATATAGCTACTTGTGGCCTAGAGAAGCAATAAGTAAAGCTCCTAAGACAAGGACAACTATAGACATTTAAGGGGCCCACTAAATATAGGAATCATTATATATAGGTAAGTATAGACAAGTCCTTTTATAGACAACATACCCTTAAGAACAAGCCTAAGGTAGGGGAAACATATATTGTTTGTGCCTTGCAACTATAGGAAGTTTTGCTTAAGAACAAGAAGACCTGAGCCAAGACCGCTAAGCTACTAGAGTTATTGTTAGAGGACAATACTAGTAGTAAAGGTACATTACTAGAATTAGAGGCAGGCCCTAAACTAATGCCTATACAAACCACAACCTTATCTAAAGGACAAGTCTAGAGATTTAAAGGAGTCACCAAACTTAGAAACCACTATTACTAAGAAGAATCCTATAGGTTGTTCTTTAGAGAATATATGGTTAAGAACAAACTAGTCAAGGGACTAGAATATATAATGTCTAGAGTAGACTATATAAGTGTCCTTTTTAAAGAAATTATAAGTTAAAAAGTCACCTAGGAACATTTTAATCTAACAGCACTTAATGTAGACAAATTGTCCTTAGGCCAAGACTTGGAAAGTAAGCCTAAAGAAGAGCCGGACAATATAGTATAATTTATCTAAAAATACAAGTAGTGTCAAACTGCCAGGTTTTAGATAAAACAAGAATAGACTATTAGAACAACCAATAAAGAAAAACATTACTAGACTACTAAGAAAGGAAGAAAGATTGTTAAGTATAGCCAAAATTATATTAATATTAAGGTCAGAACTAAGTACAAACTTATATATAAAGACTAGTACCAAGTAGGACTATAACAGGTCAGCCCTACCAGTAGACTATTAGAACATATTATAAGGGTATAGAAATCTAACAGTCCTAAGAACTTATATAGCAAAACAAGAATGCTATATAAAGGCAAGATCTGGGAGATCTATATATAGAACAACACTAATCAAATCTAGAGATTAATTGACTTAAATCTGTATTACAAATCAGATAAAAAGAAGGAACCCTCCGAACTCTTTATAGAGTACCTATATATATTAAAAACAGACAATTAGGAAGAATGCTAAAGGACTTAGCAGAATGCTATTATAGGTGGGCAGTATAAAGAGTTATATACTACAGACAGAACAGGACAGATATCCCTAGACACCTAAGTATACAGAAAGAGAATCCGAATTATAATGGATTCCGGAGTAATAGGGAACTTTATATTAAAGGAAACAGTAAACAAGCTAAGCATACCCCTAAAAACAATTTAATCATATCGGTTAAAGGTAGTGGATAGTATAAGTATTAGGTATCAGAATAGAGTTATAACCTATACCACTATACTAATTAAAGTTTGGACTAATAAAGGATATATAGCCAAAGTGCAATTTGATATTATACTAACCAGGAGATATAAGGCCATTCTTGGCATGCCCTAGATATAAGAGCACTACCTAGAAATTAACTAGAGAGCTAGAAAATTAAGGTTTAGTCGATATAATTATAAGGGATTATAATAACTTAAAGGTTATAAAGAGGTTAGTGCCACCTCCTAATAGGCGCCTAGATATGTCTCTAAGGCAAACAATCCTCTATAAGTTATTAAAGACAATAACACTTTACCTATATAATATAAAGAATTTATAAGGTTGTTTAAGGATCCTTAAGATTTGCAAGCACTTCCTAAACACCAACCTTAGGATTATAAGATTAATTTAAAAGAAGGGTTTATACCACTTATAGAAAAATTATAACATCACAATCTAGTAACTATAAGGACACTTAAGGAATACTAGATTAAGGCATATAAAAAAGGATAGATACAAGCTTCTAAGTCCCCTTATACCTTAAACATACTTGTGGCCAGAAAGGCCAAAGACCTAAATAAGAGACCTTATAAAGACTTTTGTTATCTTAATAATGGTACTATATAAGATGTTTACCCTTTGCCAAATGCCTAATATTTATAAGACAGACTAGGACAAGTAAAGATGTTTACAAAACTAGATTAGAGAAATATATTTAATCTAATCTAAATTAAGAAAGGACATAAATAAATAATAGTGTTTATCCTGCCTTCTAGTCTTTAGGAATATATAATAATGCCATTTAGACTAATAAATGTGCTAGCTATATACTAAAGACAGAACAATAAGATTTTAAAGGAATTTCTAGGCAAAACAGTAATCTATTACTTAAATAACATACTAGTCTACTCTAAACAAAAAGAAGACTATAAACAACATATTAAGAAAGTAATAAGAGCCCTAGTAAAAGTCAACTTATAACTTAAACTCTTAAAGTGCCGTTTTGATATATAAGAAGTTAACTTCCTTAGATATATTATCCGACTAGGAGAAATAAGCATTAATCCCAAAAAGATTAAGAAAATATAAATTAGGAACCACTAAGAATGTTAAGGACATATAGTTGTTCTTAGGGTTTGCTAACTTCTATTAATAGTTTATTAGGGACTATTTAAAAATCATATATTACTAACAGATCTTATAAAGAAATCTGATATGTTTATATAGACTAAGAAGGCTAAATATGCCTTCTAGACTATTAAGGAGCAATTTACTAAGGAACCTATACTTTATAATTATTAGGAAGACCAAGAAAGCATTATAGAAACCATACTTTAGACATAGCCTTAGGGGTAATATACTTATAAAGAGAAGACAATAGGAAACTATACCTAGTAGCTTACTTTTCAAGAAAGATATTACTAGCCAAACAGAACTATAACATCTACGAAAAAGAGCTTCTTGCTATTATCAAAGCACTTAAGCATTAGAGGAACTATCTCTAGGGAACAGTTTACCTAGTAATGATCTATACTAATTATATAAACTTATACGGATTTATAATAATAAAGACTTGACTAACCGCCGCCTTATAAGGTGGCTAAGGAACTGCCAGTTATAATATTGTGATCAAACATATTAAGGGACTACAACCCTAGGGCTAATGCCCTTAGCCAGAAACCAGGATATAAGGATGACAAGATATAAAACAACAGTAATCCTTAGAACCCTAGAAAATAGAGACCTTACTCTAGGCATATAAGAAATAGCGGCCACTAGCATACCTACTAGACCTAGAATGGACCACCTAGCTTAAAGCAGTAATATAGGATAAGTGGTACAATCTAGGAACAGCATTTATAAGGAAAAGAGCAAGAAGTTCTACTACTATAAGGAAACAGAAAATATACCTCCTAAAGCAGTTAGAAGAAACTTTATTAAAGAACAACACTTATTGCCTGCTTATAGTCATTAAGGAACATAGTATATAATACAAGAATAACCCAAGACTATTAGTGTCCTGGATTATACAAGATTGTCAAGGAGTGGTCACTAGTTGTAATACCTATATAAGGAACAAGGCTTCCTGCTATATGCCTTATAGACAGATAGGCATAATGCCAATACTACCAACCCTTAGAAATCAATATTATAGGACTTTATTAGACCACTACTAGAGTCTAAGGACCTAGTAAAGAGTATAGTATAATAGCATCCTGATTATAATAGAAAGATTAATAAAGTATATAATACTAGTCCTGTTTAGGACAAATAGGACTATAAAGACTTAGTACATATCTTCCTAAAAGAAGTTATTATATAACATAGCTTACCTAAAGAAGTCTTGTCTAATCAGACAAGCTGTTTATATCTAAGTTCTAGACATTGCTTATATACTACTTAGAACTAAGAGGAAGTTATTAACAGCATTTTATCTATAAACAAATAAGAAACAAAAGAATAAACCAAGTATTAAAGGATACTTATATTTATATAAATTACTAGTAGGACAATTAGGTATAGCTGTTCTATTAATAGTTTATATAACAGTTTATAATAAGACAATATTAGTTATACTATTCTATACTAACTTTAGATATAAGTTAGAAGTATACTAGGACTATAGGTTAAACATCAAAAACAACCTGGCTTAGATCTATATTACTAAATCAAAAAACTATATAAGAATTAGTAACAAGTTATTATTTGTAGCTAAAAGAAACATATACTATATAATAAACAATATAGTTAGGAGCTAATATTATAGAAGGGGATAAAGTCTATCTTTTAAAAAAAACATTAGGAAAAACAACTAAGTAATAAATTAGATCACAAAAGATTAGGACTATTTAAAATCAAATATATTAAAGGACCCTTAAGTTTTAAACTAGAACTATTAAGGATAATAAATATATACTAGTGTTTTATATTTCTCTTCTTAAACTAGTACCCTAGGAGCCCTAAAAGCTCTAAAAACAGAAATTAATCTAGTTAACCTAATGCTAAGTATAATATTAAAGAATCCTTAACTATAAAATTATTAGGAATCAAACCAAATATTTAATTAAGTAGGAAAATCACCTACTATTAGAAACTTATAGGAACCAATAAGAAACCTTAAGAACTGCCTAAGAAGCTAGTAGTGTTCTATTATCAAAACCTAGGGTTACCTAAAATCTGGCCTAGGATCAAAGGCTAGGTTAAGGGAAAACTGGCTAGGGTTGGCCAGAGCAGATAATTTGGTAGCCCTAGCTCTTACTAAGACATTAACCCTCTGCCTCCTTTTTCTCCTCTCCTCTTTCTCTTTTGCCTTAAGGGCTTCTAAGGCGTCTAACTTGTCTATAGAATTTAGGCCTGTTATAATCATCTTTTATTATTACTTATATAGGAGATGTTTTTGTTTTTTTAGGTATAGGATCTTTAACATTACCTCTTCCTCCTCTATATCTAGCTTCTTAATCTAGGTGTTAAGACTCTCCTATTCTGATACTTTTAGTATCTGGTTTATAATATAAACATTATATAACTTGTTTAGACAGGTATAGCAACCGCACCAGGTAAGCTTAGGATCTTAGGAGAAAATGCATTTATAGTTTAAATTTTTATAATAAGTATAAGAAGCCATTTTCTTGGTAGTATTTTGAATTTGTTTTCCTAAGGCAATATAGTCAACTTGTGGTGTTAAGTGTTAAGGTGTTATAATAGAAGAAGAAGAAGGCTATAGGCCAATAATAATGTTTCCTTTAGCATACTTAAGTATAAGGACATACTAGTCTAGAAGAGGGATAGTGTCACAAACGGCTCCTAGGAGCCGCGACAACCTAGGAGCTATAGGCTTATAGGAGAGTGTTCCTAGAAGAACACTCCTAGGAGAACTTCTGGTCCCTGCTAGAGTTAGACTTATATTAGTTATTTACAGAATAACAGAAAGACCTTAAGAGCAGGGAGGGCTAGGTCACATAATATAATAGCTTACTAGCTGGGCTAGCAGGCTTATATGCTCTACTAGCCAGCTAGCACAGCTAGTATAAGGAACAAAGGTTCTATATAAGCGTTTGTATTTCCTTAAATAAGAGCTTTGTGCTCAACTTAGTTTATTATCTGCAATATACTCTATTATCTTTAATATAAGTAACAAGTTTACTTCTAAGTAAACAACCTAACCTGACTGCTATACTTCTATTACAATACTAACCAACATTACCTTAGTCTTCTATATTAAAGACTAAACCATAGTTGTTATATTAAGTTGATTTGTTTTATTATAGATTTATTTGTGTATATCCTAGAGTAGTGGTTAGTAGTATGTTCTGACCTATAATGCCAGTATGCTATATTACCTAGTAATATTAACATCCATTTAAAAGATAAGGACATCTATAATATGCCTAAGGAAGACTATAATCAAATCATCTAAGAGGTTTATAAAATTAAGGGTTTAATATAGTATAAGTCAGGGTTGAATTTGATAAGTTTTCCCTAAGCCCATTACCCCCCCCCCCCATTCCTGTATTATAAGAGCTAAGAGATGATAGTATAAAATGTTTATTCCAGTATAAGTAAGGAAAGTTATGCTATTATATTTTGTGTTAATTACAGAAGATCTAGAAGTATTGTCAAGATAAACACAGATAGGAGAACCTATAGAAGAGAGGTAGGCTAGAGGCAGGAAAAGAGGTGTAAGTTCTATAAAAAAGCAGGGTCTATTGCTAGCATTTTTTTATCTATAGACCAGAAGCCCAGTTTTTTAAAGTTACTAGACAAGGCAGCTAGTCAGAATCCTAAACACTATCTGTAGATACCAGATTTAAAGCCAATAAGCAGGAGTTGGTATAGGCATTAAAAAATATAGAAGAGAAGGAATGCTATCAGATCATCAAACTAGAGAAGGCCAGGAAGCCCAATTTATAATCGTGTCAAGTAGGATAGGTAGATCATTTAGGACATTTTGACAGGAAGGCATTATAGGAATTGGTTATACCAGTCAAGGAAGACAAACCAGAGTTGTAGATATTATACAAGGCATTTGATTGGTTGATTCAGGATGTATAGTATTATGCCATTTAGAAAGTAATAGGATTAGAAGCATTGTTTAAGGCCAATAAGAAGAAGGTAAACAAGAAGACCTAGATGCCATTTAATAATTAGATAGATATCATTACTATCAGGACATATACAGATATATATAAGCAGTTGTTGTGTTATATATTCTAGTCTAAAGACATTAAACCCAAGAAGCAGCCAGCATATAAGTTGACAGAAAGACAGCAGATATATTGTTATAGTTTCATTATCACATATAGTCCCAGGCCTAAGGCTTGGCAGTACCTAGGTATGGCACAGAGAACTAGGGGCATAAGGCACTCAGGTCACACGATCAGGGATTATATAATAGAGCAAAGAGGATCTAGGATAGATCCAAGAAAAGGATCTAAGGACTTAAGGCTTTGATCCCTTAGATCTAGGAGCAGGAAGGTTGTATATAAGTTAATAGTTATTCCCTTAGATAGGAGCTTTATACTCAACTTAATATAGTATCTACAATATACTCTATTCTTATACTATACAGGAACACCCTGACTTATTACTCTTGTGTATACTATATATAATCTAATGTTCCTACCTTGGTATAGCATTGGCTGTATTATAAACGTTATACTTTAAGCATTATCACTAGCACCTAGTAATAAGTCAACCGCCATTATATTAAACACAACCCTAGCCTATATACCTTAGCAAGTCAAGCCGCCTAAGGTACACAACCTAAAGCTATTTAATAGCACTTAAAGCAAGCTATAACCCTTTATCAGCCAATGCAAGATCTATATTTGTATAAACCCATTATTGTTTAAACAAGAAGAATAGAAGGTATTGTGGGCATACTCTTACCTAGAGGGGACTATATATAACTAGATCACCACAAAACTTAAGGACTATCTTGACAACAATTATAACAATCAGGAAGATAATACAAACACAATCTTTGACAACTATAAGGAGTTTGTAACCTAACTTATATATATGTTTAGGAACATTAACAAAGAACAATATATAGAACAAGCCATCTAAACACTTTATTAGACAAAAAGTGTTACTGCTTATACTAGAGAATTTTAACTACTAGCTAGAAGAATCGATTAGGACAATAAGGCCTTGACCGCTTAGTATTACCAAGGACTAAAGGAAGAAGTTAAGGACAATATTGTATAAGGAGGACGCTTAGGGGAGCTTCTCCTAATAATCAAGAAAGTAATTAACATTAACTCCTGACTATATAAGTAAAGGATAGAAAGGAGAGGTCAGTACTCCGGAGGCTATTAAAGAAAAGGTAAGAAAGACCAAACCAGCAAGTAGGAAGACCAGATAGAACTAGATATAGCCTTAAAGAAAGGAAACCCTTCTAAGGACAAGATAAACCGGCAACAAGGACACTTAGTATAGAGATGTCTTACTGACAACTAACAAATTTAGGTTAAGTGTCTAAATAACACTAGAGAAATCAACATTAATGATATATACAATATTATAGACTTGGACAAGAAAGGTATCTTATAGAAAGAGGCTAGCAATGATGCTATCAGTATAGAATTGTGATATAAAGACCTTATAAAGAAAACAAAGCCAGCAGAAAATGATGGTCGACTACAGGTAAGACAGGTATAAGAGGTTACACAACAAGAATACTATACTACCTCTAACATTAATACCTAAGAATGGACTAGGAAAGGAGTCACCTATTAAGAGAAAGGATACTTCTTCCCTAAGGGTCTATAATATACAGAAAAATGGGAAGTCATATACTAAGACAAACAACATATCGGTTAGAGGAAAGTTAAGGGTACAGGCACCTATATAATTATAATTCCTAGGAAAGAACATAATTTTACTAGATGGAATAGCAACCCACTAAGGGTCAGGAAGACCTAGGAGCTAGAGCTAACACTAAGAAACAGAGCTAAGAGATGTTAGACAAAGACAGATAAAGGAAAACACAACTTTATCTAACCAAAAGACCTAGGCCAAGGTTTTAAAGTAAGACATATCTACCTATTAACAACTAGAGATGACTATTAGAACAGATAGATTAAGGTTCTCTAAGGCACTTGTTATATAGAACTATATATATTAGGCTATAGTTAATAGTATAAAGGGAGCTCTACAAGAAGAAAGCAGGAACAGGTACAGGATCTAGTATATAGCAGGAAGCTCACAAGACAGAAGAAGTAGAAGGATTAGAAGCCAAATCAAATATATATAGATTAATAGTTAGATTAGTAGTTAAGAGTACTTATATATATATAAAATGAGTGTGTTCTAGTTGTGTTGTTATAAAAAGGTAATGTCTGTCTACACAGAAAATTCTAACAATATTATACCTATATACACATCACATAAAAGTCACATAATCCCCACTATATCTGTCCCCCCTTTATTTACTACTTGCCCCAAGTAGCTAAAGAAGGAAATGTAGTATAATGTAAAGAAGAGATTTTAAAGAAGGAAAGAAAAGAAAAAACATACAAGTAAAATAAATCCCCAAGTTAGGTGACTTTGCTTTAACCTCCTTCTATTAATATTAAATATAACTTTAACTTTAACTTTAACTTTAAACAATGTTATAACAAGAGAGTATAAGTTATACTTAGGCAGAGAGTATATATATCTCTAACCCCCTCTCTTCCTTCTCTAACTTCTCTTTTTATTAACAACTTTATATATTAACATTATATCTTAATAATGCCTTTGACTTTAACTCTTAATTGGTATAGAGTTGTGGCAATAAGAATCATTCTGCTAAGTTCCTTCCTTCTATTAATCATACTGTTATATATTGACTTCTCTATAATAGATCTGCGTAAAACCTCAACTTCAAATTTACCTCCTCTTATATATTAATATATATAACAGGATCGACACACAATTAGAGGATAGACATATTATAGGAGGGTAGAGGATAATAGTGGATTGTAGAGGATGGCAAATTGATAAATCCAATCCTGCTAAGTACTACCTTCCTCTTCTAATTGACTTAGATTTGACCTTTGTGCTAGGTTCCGATCTCCCTTAATATATATCGACATATAAAGGGATCGACATACAATTAGAGGATAGGCATATTATTAAAGGATAGAAGGATGTTGTATAATAGAATAAGATCTAGCTAAGTCTTCCTTTTCTTATAATTGCCACCTATTAACATTATAAAGTTCTACATTTAACATTTAGCTTCTAACTTTAGCGATTGCGACAGTATATTATCACAAACACATATATATACATTTTGAGTAGGTAGGTAAAGGTATAGAGAAGTTCCCCCCTTCTTCTTTCCTTCTTTCTATAATTATGTTTATTAAAGTTAATAGATCTGATAGCCTCCTAGATTCTAGACTTTGGTTTTATAGGCGCCGGATCTGTAAGCATTTGAGCTATTATAGGTCCTAGGGCTTTTAAAGCAGTTACTAAGCTTTTGTAGGAAGACCTTTTAAGCTCTCAAAATAGGCTTCTTGCTTTGTGGGGTTTTGAGCTTTTTGAGAGGGTAACCTCTTACTATTATATTTTTATAGGCTTTTGACCTTTGTGCACTACCTTAGTATGTTCTGGCTGTTCTACTCTTCCTCCTTAAGCCTTAGGTGCCTAGGCTATAGCTACTGCCTCTAGCCAAGAAGTGGGGTAAATGAATTATATATGTCCTGGCCTAAAAGACAGAGATAGGGGAATTGTGCTCTGACCCAGTTTTATATTACTAAGTGTAATACTAGCTTCTATATAATAGAGCGTCTTGATTAACCTTCCCTATAACAGGAAGGGAGTGCAGCTTTGCGCGGCCTTAAGGCCAAGAATCTATTCTGCTTGTAGAGGGTTTCTAGGCTTTAAAACAACTATTAATCACAGTATATTAAGCTTACTAGTCTGCTATTAAGGTCGGTGATTAAATGACAAATCTATTATACTATTATTGTGGTATCATTTCTTGATCTTTGTCCTTAACTAAATTGTTGCTTTCTGACTTAGTTTCTTCTATTATATTATTAGGAAAGTAAAAGTACTATTCTTGTTTTATAAAGAGCTTTAACCTGCTTCTAGAAAAGGTTCCTCTTAGAAGTACTCTATTAGATCTAAGTTCTTTTAGCTTATAGTAACCCTTCTCTTGATTTGTAAAGTAAATTTGATATAGCCCTAATTATCTAAAATCTAACTTCCTACTTAAAGATATGTCTACTTCTCTAACCAAATTATATTATAAAACAATGTCCCTTCCTTTTAGAGGTCTTGATCTGATATTATATCTAGTGTCAAATGCTTCTTTACCTTCTTGTTATTGTTATATCTTGTGGTAAATAGCTTTATTAGCGTCCTGCTTGCATAATTAAAATTGTCTTGCTCTTAGCTTAATAAGCTTTGATCTGTTCTTGATTTCTCTAGTAAAAAGGGTCCTCTATATTAGTACCTTTGATTTTATAGGCAAAATAGGTTTGTGTCTATACATTATATAAAAGGGTATATATCCTGTAGGTCTATAAATAGTGGTGCGGTCTGCAAATAGTATTACTATTAAGTTGTCTACCTAATTGCCACCAAGCTTTAAAAGAGTGTCTTTTAGTGGTCTATGTCCTTGTTTAATCATTCTATTTGTAGTAGTATAATATATAGAGACCTGAACCCTGTCTATCCCCTATTTGTTTAGGAAGGAAATCACTTCTTCTTTAAACTTGCCACCTTTATTAACAACCATTCTCTAAAAAATCCTATATCTGCAAATAATGTCTTCCTAGATAAATATAGCCACTATCTTTGCTTCCTTGTTTGTAACAGCCCTAGCTTTAACCTATCTACTTATATTGTCTCTTGCTATAACTATATATTTCTTCCCTTTGCTATATAGTATATAGGTAATGTTAATTGCCCATTTTTCCATCAAACTATTAGAAGTAGTAGGGTATATAGCTTCTTCCTCCCTTCTAGCAGTTCTGAACTAACATTCCTTATAAGTTTTTATATAGTCCCTAATGTCCTTATAACAACTATACTAGAAATATCGCTATAAGACTCTATAATAGGTACTCTCCTGTCCCTTATATCCACTCCTATTATAGATGTTATATAGGATCTGGGCTTAAGTCTTCTTATTGTCAATCATTAACTTTGTTGGCATCCCTTTTATAGGTAGTTGCTATAGCTTCTGTTTATAGACTCCGTACTTTAATGCCTCCTTCTTAAACTTCCAGAACTTAGTAAGGCTCATCTCTCTTAGCTTCTTTAGTGTTGTTAAGTAAATTATAATTCTTATAGAACTTTCTTTATATTCCGCCTTAGAAATTAGTGTTATATAATCCGGTCCCTTGTCACTAGTAGAACTCCCCTCTAATTTATCATTTTAGGCTCCCTCCTGCTCTTATAGCCTAGCGGCTCTATCCTTTATATCTTAAAGAATCTGCCTCCGGTTCTTAAGTTTAGGGTCCTCTTCTTCTAATTTATTATTGCTGTTGTCTATTATTATAGGGCAGATTTTATATACTCTTATTTCAGAAAGAATCCAGTCATCTATGTCTTTATCTTTATTGTCCGTATTGTTAGGGTGTCCTGGTTGTCATAACAAGGCGTCTATAGTAATATGTTGTTTCCTGGGTATATGTTTGTAACGATACTGGGATACTGGCTAAGCGTAGCCGGGTACTTGGTAACGTCGGGTTGGTATTGTAATAAAAGTGTGGCAGTCAGATGGTTGTTTACTTGGAAGTAAACTCGTTACTTGAATAGATAAACAAAGCTTGTATTAAATAACTAAATCAGAATACTAAGTTGAGCACGAAGCTCCTATCTAAGGGAACTATCCAGACTTATATAGAACCCTTCCTGCTCCTAGAGTCCCTGATAAAGGAGTCCTAGAACGAGGAGTCGGACTCCTCCCTCTAGACTCTAACAAAACAGGACTCTATCACGTGACAGCGTCACGTGATCCTTGTGCCGTCTCCCAGGTTCTCTGTGCTATATGGCAGCCGAGCCTCAGGCCTGGGTCGCACGTGATACTGAAATCGTGACACTATCCCCCTTCTGTACTAGCGTAGTCCCGACGCTTAAGGTAAACCAAAGAAATGTCGACGACTGCCTACGGTCGTCTTCTTTTTTTAATCATACCGTCCGTTTCCTATACGAAGAGAAAAGAGCGCCTTGCGCTTGCGATGCGTATAGAAAATTCAAATCGTCCTGCTCAGACTTGTTCTTACTGTCAAAAGCAATCTCGCAAGTGTCTGTTAGATCTTGTAGAGTCCTCTTGTTGTTCGGAGTGCGTTCGTTCTAAGCGGCCTTGCGATATCGCGGGCTATCGGAAGGTGCGATCTCCTCCTAAAGTTGTGTGTCGTTTCTTCCTTAGTCCCTGCCAGAAACGACTTCCGACGCCCCCCGAGAGTCCTCCCTCCGATCCCTTCACGTCCTGGCTCCCCGCCTTTAAGCTGTCCGGGGTAGAGTACGATACCTCCGAACCGTCCTTTGACCCTGGTCTGGAGTATTGGGCAACTTGGAATGCTGGCGGCGGAACGCCACAACCTTCTTAGGGCAGTTAAGACTTGTCTTAGGTTTCTATATGTTTTCTGATTGTGGGTATCCTAACCATTTGACTAAGTACTTAAGCTGGTTCCTAACAAACTTGTAGTCTAAGATTTCTTCGACGTTATATTCGGCTTCTAGGTTGACTAGTTAGATTTCCGTTTTTAGAGCTAGTGGTGCTCCCTTTAGTGCTGGTTCGAGGAGAGATATATAAAACGTTAGATAGATGTTCATTGTCTTTAGCAAGGCCAATTTATAGTTTAAAGGTCCTTTAACACGTTTAATCTCGAATGGTCCCAACTTTTTGTAATCTAATTTGTCGCTTGGCCGTTTCGTTCGAATGTTTTTTCGTAAAAGATAGACTTTATCCCCTTTTTTAGCGTTGGCTCCTGACTACGCCTTGCGTTATAGTAGTGTGCATTCCTTTCTATAACAAATCACAGCTTGTCTACTAATTCTTTATACAGTTCCTTGATACGAGTAACCTGAATTTGGGCTAAGTCATTGTCGATGTCCGTGATTCCTGGTTCTCTATATACTTCTAGTTTATATCCGTAGTTAGTATAGAATAGAGTAACAAGTGTTGTTTCCGTAATAGAACTGTTATACGCGAACTGTGCTAAAGGCAACAGCTATACCTAATTGCTCTACTAATAATTAATGTAGCATTATAAGTATGCTTTAACAACTTGATTTATTCTCTTATTTCCACTATTCGTTTGCGGGTAAAATGCCGTAAATAACTTTCTCTTAGCTCCGAGCAGCGCTATAAGTAATGTCTAGAACTTGGATATAAACAACTTGTCTCTATCGGACAAGATCTCGTCTAGCAGTCCGTGCCTTAAGACGACTTCCTGTAGGAAGACATGTGCCAAGTCTTTTGTAGTTCCATTTGTCCTAAACGGGACTAGTATTATGTATTTGGTCAATCTTTCTATAATGATCAGGATAGAATCGTATTCTGTTCCTATAACCGGATCCTTGGACTCTAGTAGTGGTCTAATAAAATCCTATAATATTGATTTCCAAGGTTTCTCTAGTATAGGAGTTGTGCCTATCTGTCCGTAAGGTGTATGGCGGGAAGCCTTGTTCCTTATACAGGTATTACATTCCGTGACTAGATCCTTAACTCTCTTTCGTAATCCGGGACACTAATAGTTTATTAATATTTGTGCGAACGTCCGTCGCACTCCTTGATGTCCGTGTGCTAGTAACGAGTGTTGCTCTTTAATGAATTTCTCTTAGACACTAGGCGGAAGGTAGACCTTCCTTGTTTCTATATGTCGGTAGAATTCTTCTCTATCGTACTGGCGGATCCCTTGCTAACTTGTATAGTTTCCGCTTAAGTTTAATTTTACTAGTTAGGAGGCCTGGATTATCTTGTCAAGCCAGGTTCCCTTAACTGTTAGTCCTGCTTCTTTAGGCTAGCAATCTCTCTAATTGTTAGGGCCAAATCCCCGTTCTCTAGGGTCCTGAGGATCGCTGTTCTTTCGTATGTCTTATCGTCCTTATAACCTGGTTTCCGACTAAGAGTATCTGCTCTAGGATTGTTAGTTCCTTTGATATGTTTGATCACAATATTGTAGCTAGCCAACTCTTTAGCCTATCTTGCAAGACGGCGGTTAGTCAGATCCTTTGTCGTGGTGAATCCTTATAGATTTATATAATCGGTGTGGATTATCACTAGGTAGATAGTACCCTGTAGGTAGTTCCTCTAATGCTTGAGTGTTTCTATAATGGCTAAGAGCTCCTTCTTATAGATGTCATAATTCTGTTTGGCTAGAGACATCTTTTTTGAGAAGTAGGCGACAGGATAGAGTTTCCCGTCATCTCCTCTTTGTAAGTATATAGCTCCCAGGGCAGTGTTAGATGCATTAGTCTTGGCGATACTTTCTCTATCTTCCCTGTAACTATACAGGATTGGTTCCTTGGTGAACTTTTCCTTGATCGTATTAAAAGCAACCTGGCTTTCTCTGACTACTTAAATTTCTTGTCCTTCTTTATAAGGTCGGTGAGTAGTGACATAATCTTAAAGTATCCTTTAACAAACTGTCGGCAGAAATTAGCAAAGCCTAAGATAGATTAAACATCTTTAATGTTTTTAGGCGTTTCCTAATTTTGTACTTCTTTGATCTTCGCTAGATCTATACTCATTTTGCCGGGTCGGATAATATATCCTAGGAATTTGACTTCCTTAACCCCAAAACGGCACTTTAAAAGTTTGAGGCGCAAGTCCACTTTAGCTAGCGCCTTTAATACTTCTCTAACATGTCCTTTATAATCTTCTTCGCGCTTGGAGAAGACAAGGATGTTGTCCAAGTAACAAATAACCATTACCTCTAAAAACTCCTTAAGGATGTCATTGTTCTGTCTTTAATATATAGCAGGGGCATTCGTGAGCCTAAACGGCATAACCGTCATTTCCTACAGTCTGGAAGGTAGAAGAAATGCTGTCTTCTATTTGTGTCCTTCCTTGATTCGGATCAGATTGAACGAATTCCTCTAATCTAATTTTGTAAATATCTTTGCCTTGCTTAACCTGTCCTGTAGGTATTAAGCTCCTGGCAATAGATATACGTCCCAAATAGTCCCTACGTTAAGACGTCGGTAGTCTATATATAGTCTCCCGTTCGGGTCGTCTTTTTTGTATACTAACAGTATATTCGAAGTATAAGGGGACTTGGATGCTCTTACCTATCCCTTCTTGCATGCTTTAATCCGGTATTCCTTAAGCGTCCTTGTAGTAACTAGATTGTGGTACCTTAATTTATCTGTAAGGGGTACAAATCCCTCTTTAAGATTAATCTTATAATCCCAAGGCTGATGTTTAGGAAGTGCTTGCAAATCCTATAGATCCTCAAACAACCTTGCAAATTCCTTATACTTTACAGGTAAGGTGTTATCGTCTTTAGCGACTTGTAGAGGACCGCTCTGTTTGTCGGCGTGTCCGGGCTCCTTAGAGGCGGCGCTAACCTCTCTTGGGCCTTATAGTCATTACGATCCTATATAATGACAACGACTAAACTTAAGCATACGTGCTTGCCAGTCTACTTCCGGGTTGTGTTCTTCGAACCAGGGCATGCCCAATATGGCTTCGTGCCCCCCGGTTAGTGCTATATCGAATTGCACCTCTGCTATATGTCCTTCGTTGGTTATAACCTAAGTAGGTACGGTGACCTGGGTAACTAACCATCTTAGTAATTAATGTTGGTTCTGTCGACAACCTTTAGTCAATATAGGCGTTCTAACATTTTTAAGGGCATGTTAAGCCTGTTCGCGGTCTCCTTCGACATAAAGTTCCCTTTGGCTCCGGAATCTATTAGGACTTGGATGCTCCTTCCTCGTACAAGAGCTTTTGTAGAGAACTGTCCTCCTTTATCGGTGGCATACAGTTCCTTTACTTCTATCCTAGTGATTCTATCTTGTCACGTTCTCTAACGTGCTTCCTAATCGTCTTCCTTAAGTATGTATAGGTAATCGATTAGTAACCCTACTACACTCTTAACATCCGATCGGTAGTATTTGTTTATGTCAACTAGTTTCTAGATCCTTGTAGACTAGGTCTGGTTGTGTACTTCCTAGATCTCTTTTTCGATAGGCATCCTTGGGTTATCTACCCAAGGTGTGGGGTTGCTCAAGACTCTCTATGTCTTGATAAGGTGTTTCCTTAGACCTCCCTCAGGACCATATCTTAATAGTCCTATACGGCGTTGGTCTTTGTATACAAGTTTGTATTTTGCTTTAGTGTTGATCTTGACCTAAGATTTTCTATCTTCAAGGATCATCTTGTTGCTTTCCGAGAGCCACTATCTCTTGTGTAGTTCGGTGGATACTATAGTCCATTTTTCGCCAATGTCTAAGTAATGCGTCTTGCATTTTCTGGCGTTCTAGATAAGTTCGAGCGCTTGTTCTCCTTGGAGATGCACTTTAGCTTCGTCTTCGCTGCTTGAACTTTCCTCGCTAGATTCTTCTTCTAGAATGTCTCCTTCCTTTAGAGGTTGTGGAACTGCTAGTGCGTTGTCGTCGTTGACATCCATGTCATCGTCCGATAATATTTCGGCCGTTTTTAAACGACTGCCTTCCTCTATAAAGATTATCACTAGTAGGTCTAAGGCCCAAACATCGTACGTCTGTCCTTCTTTTAGTTTGTTCTTATAGGTCTGGGTATTAAAGAATGATTTATAAGTCCCAAGACAAGTGTAATGATTACCTATCTCCGTGACTCCTTGGAATACCCATTACTGTCCTCGTCGTGGGATAGCAACCTGTAGTGGCATCATCTCGGCGCCTTCGACCGGTGGTCGCGCCTAATGTTCTTGTTTAGGCTCGGGTAACGTCGAGTTGTCCGTGGATGCCTAAACGTTCTAGTTCTTTTTCCGTAAGTTCCTTACGGTTATACACTACTACTTCCTTGGTGGCAGCACTGATTTGCTTGCCCTTTCCCAAGGCTTCTTGCTACTAGTCTTCCCGTAGTTCGTGCTTGATGGCCTAGTTTACTATAGTCAAAGCACAATTTCCCTTTGTAGCGTCGTGTCTTTTCCTTGTCTAAGAGTTTTCCGGTAGCTAAGAGCTGTCTGGTTTCCTCAGGTTTGTAGCGTTTATGGGATTTCCATTTCTTGCTATTCCTA
>JAHEWH010000063.1:0-51464 GCA_020726485.1 Halenospora varia
TTACTGGTCAATCTTAATATTCACTCTTGACAAGATCAACAAAGAGCCGTTGTGAAAGATTACAACCTGCTCCCAGAATCTCTAAGGCTAGATGCGCCTTTTCCATCTTGGGTAATAGATAAATATGAACAAGGAAACGCGGCCATGCCTTATAATGAAGACGACAGCTTTGTTCTTGATAGTGTCGAATCCAAAACTCCGAAACCCTTTGAGGAACATTGGGGTATACATGACGAAGTGTGTATTAGTAAGCGGAATATAGGCAAAAAAGACATTTGACATGTTATATGGCAAGAGATAGCTTAATGATGAAATCGTGAACGGTTATGTAATGTCAACTCATATAGCAACATCCCCCAAGCTATAGTCTACATCATGTTGACTTTTTTTTACACCACTCAGCAAGTTTGACAATCAACTACAGCAAGTTGAATGCTAGACTAAGGGTCAAAAACATTCTTGGATACAAATACCTGGTATTGCCAATCAACTAAGGCAAACTACACTGGTCTCTTGCAATTGTTGCACTTTTGAAGCTTGAAGCTCAGGATGCCAGCATTACTAATTTGACTCTTGATAGTCTTGATAACGTGGGTTTGTCGCCAGATGAGGGTATCTCTTTGCAATTGCGGGACTGGATCATTACAGAGGCAAATTCGAAGCTTCATACTGATATTAACTCTGGAACAGTCAAATGGTGTCATGTAACTAGCTTCCTAATGCAATCTGATCTTCTTAAGCCGACTGCTTGGTTTTTTGGACGGCGGATGGAGACGACAGCTTGAATGGTGAGGATTGCTGGGGGGTGCGACCAAGGGTGTCGCTGGATGGTGAGGAAGATGATCGGACACTATTAGGCGCCATCTCTTGGGTCGCTGGATCTGAATGGTTTGTGGAGAGTTTGTGGAGGTGGGAGGTGGCACGGCGAAAAGCCAAGTCTGAAGCTTTGCATCGGCTAATGCCTGGTTGGCCCTGGGATCGGAGGCTCAAGCCAATAAAATTCCGCACCGACCGGAAGCGCATCCACATTAGCTGGGACTTACCCACTTCTCATCAACATAAACTCTAATCCACCACTGATCCACCTTGGAGCACTTCGTATGTGCTATAATCTCTGTGCTCTCCGCACCGGGGTCCCGTGGGCTTGGTACTTGGGAAGTAACAAATCAGCCGCAAATTATTATTCCTCTTCCTGTGCATCGGCGAAAGATCCGAGCCCGCATCACAAAGGCATTATGTCCATCCGACCACCCGTATAGAATCGCAGCACATCGTCGATATCTTGACCAAGACCACCCACGAGTGCAGGGTCAAGCTCTTGCAGCTAGAACATAATATAGATATAGCCGAAAATATTATTAATTCCTGTTGTCCTTCTGAAGGTGCGTTGTCTTGTTATAGGAATATCGTACCTGCTATGGCACGTTACATATCGTAATCTCAAGCAGGTTTTATATATAGAGGAAAGTTTAAAGTTTTGCATTCGAATTGACTATTCATCACATTGCTGTCTTAGCACCCCTCTCCTCCCCCCTATACATCGCTAAATGTGCGTCAGGCATCTATGCGTTCCTGAGCGCTCTCACCCTACTTAAGCTACCCAGCCGTTCCACTCAAGTTCCTGCAGCTCTGTGACATATGGTCCCGGCTCGTCATTTAGTGCTCTCTTAAGGTCTCCATAGTGCTCTTTCATGTGAAGAAGTACCTTTCTGAAATGATTAAGGCTTCTATTAAAGCGTTCCAAGACCCGCTCATCAACATATCCAATAATGAAGGCGTTTCGCTGGTCTTAAGGGCATCTTTCCATGGCCCTGGCAAGTCCCGTGCGTTCTGTCTGTAGAATCGTACTATCGATAGTCTTTGTACAGTCTTCAAACTCCTCTATCCAACTACTGGCCCTCTAGTGTCGTTCCAAAGCCTTTTCCCCAGTAAAGACACCGTGTTTGGTCATCTCTCGTCTGCCGAGTTTGACCATCTCATCAACAGCCTTGCCTAAATCCTTTGTGACAGCAAGCACTTCATCAGCCTTGACTTTGAACTTGGTAACACAGTCTTCTATCATCTCGTATCCACGAGCCACGTCCATCTCTCCTAACCGATTATTGTGGCTAGATAGTATATCGAAGAGAGCAATAGGCTTCGTAACAGCCTTGATTTATGCTCGGGTAGGAGAAGGCATGGTGATTTGCTGAGTTTTGGGCACTTGAAAATGCTAGCATGTCTTAGACGACTAGGCATACATCAATCGAGCTCACAAGTTGATTCAGTGGATCTACACACTAGTGCTCATAGAAGTGTATGCAGGCGACAGACCGGTCCGAATACTTGACAAATCGTGGGCTAATACGATAGCTGGTTGAGTATGCCTATATCGTGGAGAAGAGAGGAAATCAGGTAGGAGATCAACAGTAGGAAGCAATCAAATGTGGGGGAAATGATGCCTTGAGAACATGTGGTGGTGTTTGAAGGTGAGTACGAGTTTTGCTGCTGCAAGTGTTGAATAGGAGTGAATTCCGAGTGCGAATTTAGTCTGAAGTGCTCAATCGTGGTTCTTTTCACTCCTAAACTACATTAATGTTGTCGGTTCAATAGTCATATTGCCCTGTCTTCACTTCATGATACGCGGTGGTGCGACTTCAGCAGCTCAGAGGTGAATGAGGATATGTTTTATTAACCTGTGAATCCACTCCACCACCACAACACTAGCTAATTATAGAATAATTTGAATTTATTGCAGCTCTCTCTCTACTCCAATCACCAAACTCCGGCACACGTACTATTAACATTCCCACTCCCGCCACACCCACCGCCGCTACCACACTCGGCCCCCCTTAACATCAAACTCAACTTCAACTCCAATACTACGAATCTCACCCAACTTCTATAGCAACACATGTCAGCCTAATCAGAGTCAAAGTGCAATTCATTATTGGCGTCGCTATTTCCGCTATTAGCGAAGTCACTTCCATGTTCAATTAACATGATAAAACCACTTTTATAGCATTCTAGAGATGAACAAACTTCATGATCCTCAGATGATCTTCTAGCTTTTCCAATATTTGACGCTCCACCAAAAAGGTGTGTGTAAATTCCTCAGGCAATGCCTGGTAAGAGGGACTCCCTTGTGATTTATACAGTATGGCAGAATCTCGGAAAACGCTTGAAGCTATTCCGACACGCAAAGATTCGAGGTTAGAATAGAATAAGCGGATTCACTCAGACTCTTTCCAACCTACTGCACTTCGATAGCGCTCTTCAATATGAATCTTTCTAAAATAAACCCAGCCTCTGGTGTTTTTCGCGCCTGGCAGAGGTACAATTCACTTATCTCCTTTCTCAGTCTTATTCTTCAGCTTCCGTTGAAGGTCATCTGCGCTATGTTTTTCCATCCTGCCTGCCCCTTCAATCTCGAGTTCACCTTTGCTTTTCAGCCTCGGCTCAAGCCTTTGACTTGAATATCAATCCCTAGCTACTCAACGCACTCCTCGCCACTCCCTCAATTCCACACTACATCATGGCCTACAACTTCCGCAAGCCAGACCAAGCCAAGTTGGAGATGGAGGTCTATTATGACCTAGAAAGAGGATGTCAGCAGCATGTTGGTAGGGAAGATCCTGTGTAAGACAGACAACTGGAGTGTTGCCAATAGGATAGAAGAAGGAAACAATATTTATGATCGCTAGACCGATCATGATAGAGATGTTCCCATTTGCCACTTGCAAAAGTCCCAACGTGAGGACTCGATGAAGATGGACATTGGCAGTCGAGCGGTGGTAGGTAGACCCGTCAGATCATAGTGTATAGCATTCCGCAATAGCCTCCTGTATGACTACGTGTCGTTCTTCAAAAGTAACTCTCCCCCTAAGTCCTGATACGTTGAGGGCACTAGAGCTGCAGGGAGTAGAGCAGGTGGTAGAGGAGAATTCTCCCTTTTATTACCAGAGCGCTTAAATGTGGTTTTATTAAACCCTTCCATAAATCGAATAATCCATTCAGCTGGTGGTTTAGAAGCGGTGACATTCTCCATTTTTGCGTCCACACACCGTGCCCATTCTTCAGTTTCTGGAGTCGTTATTTTGTGGTGAGTTTTAGTGCCCTTAATCACGAAGCAGCATCCTCTCCAGTTGGTACACCTCTTCGTAGCAGTGGTGGATAGAGAAGGTCTGAGTCCGCAATGATTCGATTGAAGTCTTGGTGTTGTCGAGTCTTCTCTTTTTAGCAAGTTGTTGATTCGTGATAGAATTACGGGACTTTTGCTGTGGAGTATCACCGACATCCTCATTATCGATATCGTAAAAACCTGGCTCACTATCCATATCATAGTCATCTGTAGAAGTGAAAGATTCTAGGCCAATTGGTGTCACTTAGACCTTCTTTGCTTGTGACTTGTTGGCTAGCTTCGTTGCTGGTGGTGGATTAGGTACACGGTCAAATGTTCTGAAATGTGCCTCACAAGTTCAGGGTATTTGTGGAGTTATTCAAGAGAATTGGTTGAATTCGCGTCGCGTCGGGTATTCTTGAGGCCAAAAAAAGGTGAGGCTCAAAAATCGCATATTTGCACTACTTAGTCATGGTGATTCAACAACCAAAGTGATACCGAGAATGTATTATACTTGAACGTCGAATGCGAATGTTTGGAACGAGTACTAGAATAAGCTTTCTAAAGATGGAGGATGTGCTGTTTTTGTTCAGGTAAGTATCCCGAGATCAAAGATATGTAAACGATGTTTTGGAACCATAAAGTGATGGAATTAACTATAGAAGGGTTCTTGGAAGCAATTGTTGAAGAGTTGATAGACTGTAAGGAAATAGAAGATGGATGAGGTGTGGAGGTGAAGGTACAAGTGCTGTTATCGTTGGTATTGATAGCCCAACCATTAAGAAGTTGGGTTCTGCAAGGAGGTAGTATTAATGCTTCAATATCAGAGGACATACTCGAGTATTTCTGCAGGTAAACATCAAAAGTAGTGTAGCTTTGTGTTCCACTTTCTCTTGTGGAAATAGACGACCAATTTTTTCTGACATGGTGTAGATGTTTCCGTGTGACTAATATCTTTGTGAACATCGCGTAGAGTCTTTATAACAAATTGGCGATATATTTCTTGGCGCATTCTCTGAAATCTCTCCTGGGTGGCCGTCTGATCATGTATGTACTGCTTCAATCTCTTCCCTCCAGTAAGCAAGCGCTGAAGAGCTGCGTTATACGAGCCAATTTCTTGGCCATGAACAAGCTTAGAGTTGTACCCGTTCTTCGTGAAGTAAGACAACGCTAGAATATCAGAACGGAATTTCAGCAACTGCCAGTCGACTGAGGACGCTGGCAACCAGATCATTTGTACCTGTTGTAGACTGGACTGAAAACCAAGCCCACGCTGCCTCTTCCCATCCTTGCTCATGTAGTCCTCCTTCCAGAGCTCGTTAGAGGAGGAGAGGTGAGCGTATGTGAGACTGGCTCGAACATAGCGAAAAAGGCCATGGCTAGATATATGGCAATTAAGCGCGTTTGCAAATCCAAGCGGATAAAGATGATAAAGCCAAGGTTATTAATATGCGGGAGAAAGCCATAAAAAGAAAAATATATAAAGATAATAAGGAGTTTTCCTCGACAATTTATAAAGGTAGTCTTAAAGCATATAGAGATAGATTTATGGGACTCTAATACTATTGTTGTTGATATATAATTAATATATTTTCTTTTTGGTATGGGGTGATCTGCATATTGCTGTTATTTACGTATTGCACTCCCTTACCCAATAGGCGAACGACTGGTGGGTGGGTTAGGTAAGCACCAAACGATTGTCCATTTGGATAGGTGGTTTTCCTCTACTGGCTAGTGAAGGTAGTTTTTCAAGACTAGACCTATTGGATACGATCTAGGAGGGTCGATCTTGAAGCCCCCCATTTAAGGGACGCTTTACGAAGAGACTGGCCCGCAGAAATAGCCTCAACGGCCTGGTTAACCTCATTGTCTATATATGGTGTCATCTCTAAGCCAAAAGGGAATCTGTGAGAAATAGAGGTGATTGGAGTTGTATTGGTAAAGAAACAAGAGATCTTGTGGGGTGTCAAAATGCGGTGTAATTTTTTGGGGTGTCTGGGATCTGGGACGCTACCCCTTATTCTTTGGTTTCATCAGTGTAGCTGACACGGAATCGCCAAACATAGACTCCTCAAGCACGACTTTCCCGGTCCCAGTCAACTGAGAATCTGTTAGTACAGGAATAAGACTCCAAGGGAATCACACATTTTCAAGTTAGCATAAGTTCCGCCTCTTCTACTGCCGCCCGAGTCCATGCCGGCTTCCAGACCCTCCCCAACGCTTTGCGGTAGGCCATCCCAGTATCAAGCCATCCAATCCATAAGACGTTCACCATCTCATAAACTTCGATTCCATCGAGCTCTTTCCGTTCGCTGATCTCTCGGAATATATCCGGTGCGTGTGCCGCTTTTCGTAGGCATAACGCTGCCTCAGAGATGGCGATAACCTCGATCGTCTCATCTGGAAGTGGCACTCTGTCTCCTTTCTGGAGGTTGAGCCTGAGACGCCCCGCCCAGTTTCCGTCGGACGTCGTCATGTCAGCCTCGGTCGTCCGGCCACGCTCCTGCAGCGTCGCTGATAGCTCGCTCCGATCAAACGGGTCTATAGCGAGCTTTATACGTGCACGCGTGCCACGAAACCGAAGATACGGGTGGTATGCTTTCCTATCCATATCACGAGGCCTTACGAACGGTGGAATCGGATACGAAAAGCGCGGCTGGGGGACGATGTGATTGTGACTCGTGTGCCGATAGTATACCTCGCCGCTGGCGCTGTCAAAGTGCTTGGTCCAACCATCGGGAATAGGCGGCGGCGGGCTCTTGTCTGAGCGAAAGTGGGCGCGCACGACATGATACGTGTTGTCCACGTCGACCCAGGCGCCCGTCGAGACCAGTCGCTTCTGCCAAGCAACGAGGGTTTTGACAAGGAAAGGTCTCTTGGGGAAGATGTAGTCTTCGCCCTCGCCCCAGAGGTTGAATTGTAGTTTTCCAGTCCATGAAATCCAGGACCAGGTCGGGAACATGACGGAACCCCCGGCCAAGGGCGATGTGCCAGGGTCGCAACGCAGGTGGGCCCCTTCGCCTCGAGGATTCCAAAGGAGTCCAGCGTCAAATGTAAACTCGGCAACGCCGTACAGCAGACCACCTGGAAACCACCCATTCATGGGCGTTAGGATGCCCGAGAAAGCGTTGATGGTGTCCGAAGAGTAAGTGAGGTCCCGCCTTGCATACTCTAGGGCGAGTTTACTATAAGCATTGATGGAGGGCCACGTAACTATACCGAGCTTGTCGTCATTGGCCGTGTCCGTCGAGATGGGACTGCCCTCCAGCTCGGTGGCGAACTCGACGTCTTCAGTCCACTGGTCTCCGAAGCAGACCCAAGTAACGAGCCTGCCCATGGCCAGGATTCTTCGGGAGAAGACGTGTTCCTGCAAAGTCCAGCCTCGGGTATTCCACTTGATGTCTGGAATGCTCAGAACACCAAGGCCCATAGCAGGTCTGTTGCTGGCGGCTATCAAGGATCTTGACGGAAGCCTGACGACGTCTTGCGGCTTACAAGCAGCCTCCGTGGGCCCGACCCGATATATCCCTGCGTCAGCGTGTTCCGACTGCAACGCAGCAATGGTGAAGTATGCTTTCCCGTACACGGTCCCCATGGCACGCAGCTGCGCTTCTTGGGACACAGGGTCGTCCTGGACGATGCATACGCTGTCCACCCAGAGGTAGCGAATACCCAGGAGCGAGCACAGCGTCACGGCATCCCGAATAGTCCGTGGGAGCCGGTACTGGGCCGAGGAGAAAGCCCTTGGTCGCCCCAGATCGACGATGTTGGATTTCAGGGCACGCAGGACAGGCAGGGTGCCCCAAACGTAGCTGAGGGCGACGTAGCGTACCTCGGTCTTGGGCCTGACAATACAGAGGTCCTCGACGTCAATGAAATTCAGCTCTGCAGTAGGTAGGAGGTGCATATCGAATTCGCGGACGCAACTGTGCTGGTGGGCCGCGTCACAACGACGAATCCACTTCTTGATCAGTCCAACATTGACTGCTTCAGCATCGCACTCCCGGCCACGTCCTTGCCCTGGGGTGACTTGCATGGTGGAATAGTAAGAGGTGTGAGAAAGCTTATGGATGTTAGCCCGCCTCGTGCGAAAGTCGGTGCTTGGCACGCCTTCGATGTCGCCTGCAAGGATGAACAGACGGAGAAATGCGCTTGAGAGGTGCACTGTGACGGCAGATGTGGCGGTGCCAAATCTGCTCTGCAGATACGTAGGATTGATGGCTGCCAGGATGGAGCCACAGCTCTTGACTGTGAAGCCCGCGATTTGAGGTGAAGTGCTGTCAGTTCAGGGTATGACGCCTTGCCTATTATGGTTTACCTATAGTCACGGGGCAACCGCCCACCCTAGGCAACCGCCCAACCAAAAAATGCCAGGAAGCATTAAAAATCGACCTTTTCCCACCAAAATTCAACTAATTTGGATGCGCAAAGACATTTTAGAATCTAGAGAATATGGCGATTCATATAATCAATATGGTCAGTACGTAATAGGATAAATTAAAGCTATATTCACTAAAATCATGATATTCCTCTATTCTAGAACACTAGAACACCAGAACACCAAAATATCAAGACCTCTCCTTTGGCTTAACAACCCTTTCGCTTTGAGTTTTAATAAATACAATAGGAGCAATAGGCATAGATGACTCTAATTGACCATTTTTTGCTTTTGTTGGTATATATGAAGGTGTTTTTGGTGTTGACATTTTTCTTGCCTCTTTATTGTCTCTTGAGGAGTCCCTACTACCACCTTCTTAACAATTGCCCCCTTTGTGACCTTAATAGTATGCTTAGCTACCAGATTCTTAGTAGTAGACTATATCGGAGGAAGTACTGTTAGGTCGACAAAGGGTGTAAGAGGTACTAGTACCGTAAGAGTAGACTTGAGGGGAGACTTTGGCTTGGCTAGTAAGGAAGCCTGACGCCTTTTCTTTGCTGTGTCGGCTTTCTCCTTCGAAGTAATATTACACGTAAATACTACTATAAATGCTGTATGTATAAAATCCTTCCAAGCAGCTTCAAACTGCCTGTTCTTTCCCTAGTCTTTACGCCTATTCAGAACCTCAACACCACAAACTTGAGCTAAGGACCCTTCTATGCCTCCTTCTTGATTAATCTGCTTCTTCCTTACTGCCTGCTTCTGTGCTTTAACCAAGTCCTCATTAATTAAGCTTGTTAGCTTCTATTAGGCCATTGTATAGGCCGCAGACTTGCCAAGTTTGGCGATTAAGAGTAAAGCTCCTTCCTTATCTATAGCGCCACTATAAAAGTGATTTAAAGCAAGTTAAAGCTCGTAGGGGTTTCCTGGTGTCTTTCTATTATAAATAGAAGGTAGACAAGTTGGTGTTAATGGCCGTTCCTTTATAGGGAGTTAAGAGAACATAGCTTTACGGTCGACAGGCCCTCTCCTAAGCTCTTATTGTAGAATTCCAGATTTATGCCATATGCTCCTTATAGTTTTAACTTTTAATGCCTCATCTCTTAACTTGTGATAGATCTCAAGGAATTCATCTTTATTAATATAATAGGTTTTGCCGAACTAATATATGTCTAAAAGGTTTCTCTTATAGATTCTAGCAAGCGTTCCAAATAAGCCCACATTACAAGGTTAAAGGAAATGTGTCAAATGCGGAGGAAGGCAGAGAAGAATAATCTTCTCCTTAAGGCAAAAGCAAATAGCCTTACTAGCAATATAAGAGTTATGTCCGTCGATAATAAGGATTTGATATTCCCCCTTCTAGCCATCACAAGTATAGACATCAAAGTAATCCTAAAGGTAGGCAATTCCAAGCTTATTATTAGTCCATCTATTTGTTAATATAGCAATATAATAACCACTCTCTCTAAGCCCAATTCTTCTTATAGTCTTATGCCATTTATCTATATTCCTAACGCCTTTAAAAATCGTCCAAGTTAGGAGCATTCGACCAGTAAGAGAACAGCACTCCGACGACATAGCCCACTCTTGACTTCCTAAACCGGCAGAGGTATAAGGATTCTTATCTGTTTTTGGTATAATTATATATTGCTTTCCCGAAACACCAAGAGCAACTCTCTTCTCATCTATATTATATATGTCCGCGTCGTGTACCTTATACTTCTGCTTTTGTGTAATATATAGGTCAAACCAGTGGTCAAAGATACTTTGTTCTTATAAAGCAATTCTATCTATAGAGTATGGGGCAACTATTTTGGATTAGACCTCCGGGTGACGCTTAATAAATGCCAGGTGCCAATTCTTTCCTAGAAGCCTAATATCCCCCTTCTCTTTTAGAAGATTTATTGCCATCTTCCGCACTTATTATACTCTTACAGACTATCCCCATTTCTATAGTTGAATGATCTCTCCTACAAGCACGGCTTCCTCTAAAGGAGAGAGCCTCTACATCCTTTCTGCGGACTCCTGCTTTGTTGACAGGTTCCCCTTAATCCTATCACGCACAGATTCCCAGGCAACTCCAAATCTATATGCAGCTTTTCGAAGAGATATCTGGTGTGCGGTGCTATAGCAGCGAATATATAGGCGGGTGGCGTGGTTAAGTCGCAATTCGTAGGGTTGTTGGTCAATATGAGATTTTGGCTTTAGGCAAGTCATTTCGAAGGTACTTGATTTGGCCGACAAGTGGATCTCGAGCAATGCAAAAATACGGTTGTTTTGCGGGTAAACAGGTGAATTAGACACTGGTGGTGGATCTAGGAAGGAGAAAAGAGGGTCACTACGAAATTTTTGGTTGGGCGATTGACTAGGGTAGGCGGTTGCCCCGTGACTATAGGTAGTGTAGAATAGCTCCTGAGATTGCCATCTCTTAACACCACTCCTTAGAATTAGTTCTTTAGTTATTCTAACATATTTAGTGATTCCTGCAACTTCCAATTGCCTTAATTGCACTAATATTTTCTCATTAGACAGTTATAAGCCTGGCTTTATACTAATTCTTTTGTCTACACACAAAAGATCAGAATATTACTAAGAAAACCTCTAAAACACAAATAATTCTTTTGACACAAACTTTAAAGTAAAAGATAAAAACAACCATATATCTAAATCATCTACAAATTAGATTCTAAGCATTTGTATAGTTTATCTATTAATAGCCAAAAAGAGAAATCTAAGGAAATGATTTCTGACTAAGAACCCTAAGTATAGTGGATATAGCTGTCACGAACGGCCCCCAGGAGCCACGACGACCAAGGAGCCATAGGCTCAAGGGAGCGTGCTCTTAGGAACTTAGGGTTCCTAGGAGCCCTCTCCCAGGACGACAGCGTTCTGGAGAGAACGCTCCTGGGAGAACTTCTGGTCCCCGCCAGAGTTGGACTTATATTAGTTATTTACGGGATGACAGAAAGACCTCGGGAACAGGGGGATCTAGGTCACGTGATGTGATAGCTCGCTAGCTGGGCTAGCACAAGGAACGAAGGTTCTATATAAAGTGTTTGTGTTTCCTTAGATAGGAGCTTCATGCTCAACTTAGTTTATTATCTACAATATACTTTATTACCTTTAATACAAGTAACAAGTTTACTTCCAAGTAAACAACCCGACCTGACTGCCACACTTCTGTTACAATACCAACCGACGTTACCTTAGTCTTCTACGTTGAGGGCTGAACCGTATTCGTTACAGCTAGCTGCTTTTATCGCAAAGTAAAGAATCCTGCTAAGTTCTGTACTTAACTAATCCCTAGTCACCCTGTCTTTTATAATCTGATTTCTAGACATAATAGTCCCAAAATAGAGTAACACATCTACATTTGGCCAGGGAATCCTCACCACAAGTCTATCCTTGGTGTAGCTACTATAGGTTAGTCCCCTAGTATGATTATATATTGGCTTGTATAACATATTATACTCTGCACCTTGGTATATAAATTCTAGTAGGCGGTCAAGGGAAGAGAGGTGCTCTAATGGCTTTATGTGTCATCATATATAGTTCGATCGAAGCTTTATAAGAGTGGCCAGGAGAATTATAGGTGGTGCATTTAAGCTGCCCGTTTGTATAAAACGCCCCTCTAGCCTAGTCTTTCTAAAGTTATATTAAACAACTCCTCTATGTTAGGCAAATGGTTAGCTAATCACAACATCACCAAGTTATATATCTACTTCTACACTTAAAATGCTGCCTCTAATCCTTACTGTTAAACCAAATCAAATAGAAGGGAATCTTGACTTTATCTGACTTGTGACTACCACAGCAGAACTAGTCCCTAGCTGTCTAGTAGGCAAACATGTAGCGACCACATTGTGTTCCCTGATACGACTAAAGGAGCATAAATTAGTGTCGGTTGAGTCTTGTGGTAGATCTTAATGCTCCTTGTCCAACATCTCTGCCACTATGGCTAGCTCTATTAGTAGTGCACAAATCCATCCGACTGTGTATTCATTTCGTGTTAGGCGTTTGGAGGGCATTTCGAGGGGAACGGAGGATCATAGAATTCGAAGCTTTTGACTATGTCTAAGTGAGGCTAGTGACTGAAGTGCGGGATGTAGAAGGATGGTGTGAGCTTTATTTTGACGAGTTGGACAGTTAAGTTTCACAAGGCTGAGTCTGCCTGTCAGAGCATTCATAAGTTGGTTGGAATAAAGTTTATCCGTTCCGGAGTCCGCCACACCAGGTTCTGATGGTCGATGGATGATGAAAGTATCGGACACAGCATGCGAGACTTCAAATCCACATGTTGTGGTACAAGTGCATTGATGGGGTGTGTAGAAATTGAATATTGGTGATTGAGTTGCTCCTTATTCTAGGATTGTGTCAAAACCATAGAAGGCTGAATTGAAGACTTGAGGTTTAGTGTCCAACCGCAGTCTTGATCAATTCACTATAAGATCAGCGGATCCAATTGAATTTGAAAAAATTTACATGAAGGAATCATCGCAATATTGGGCTTAGTTTCAGGAATATACTTCCAGTTAATCAATGGCTTGCTTATCCCCACGTGAACGAGACTATGAAATTTCTGTAACCATAGTCCATTGGTCAACTTCCCAGGCTGTGGTCTGCCTTACGTAGGTGATGTCTGACTTGCGAGTGTAATTCAGCCTCATAAGGCTGAGTACAGACGACACATCTGCGGGCAATTTTGATTTATTCTCTGCTTCCTTTCATACTACTCTCTCTCAACCTACTTTCTTGTGTGTTAATCGTAGAGCTGTGCTTTTACGTCACGATGAGCCTTGGTTTTAGCAGTGTTAGCGATCCTATCGTGGCAATCGAACGTGCGAACGATGCCACATCCCAAGCTTCTCCGACTACTACTATTAACTTGGATGGCGATTCTAAACCAGGTTTCGAATCAACAAACCAGAGGTTCTTTGCGGAACGCTCAGAGAGCCTATCGAAGAGAAGAAAACGATCGATCACTTGGCAAAAATTCACCAGTTGCAGCGAGAACACTCAAGAAACAGACGAGCAAAGATGGCAATGGCTTGGTTGTACGATCTCTAGGTGGTTAAATTGTTGCATCCGTTCTCATGAGGAGTGCCGCAAACGCGAGCTCGAAAACGACTTCCCGCACAGGTCGAACATCCTTTTGATCGACACGAAGAACATGTGTCTCGCGGAAGCATTTACTGACTATGGATATATCGCCCTAAGCTATGTTTGGGGCGGCGCTTCCCAGTTTACGACCACTACCAAAAATATTCAAGGTCTTTTAAAGCCGGAGTCGCTGGTAGCAGTTTGGGAGCAGATTCCGTTGGTCATTCAAGAAGCTTTCAAGCTTACTGTTCAAGTTGGTGAGCAGTTCCTGTGGGTCGATTCGTTATGCATTGTACAATCGGGTAAATGGACTGTGCGTTATTAAGCGATTTGCACCCCTCCTACTTTAAATAGTGATAACTCAACAACTATAAGGCCAATTAACTTCCTAATTAGGTGATTTTGAAGCTAGTCTAATACTTTGTAGCCCCACCTTTATTTCGGATATATGCTGCCAAACACCGTGGCATACTTTCATTCAATTTTCGTAAGAATTTCGGGTCAATTTCCGGCCACAACTCCCTTAACGCCAATTCCATTTCCGTAATACTTTTGATCTTATGCCTCCTCCTACTTAAAATGTTCTTTAAATACCTCTATAAGTTCTTAATTGGACTAAGATCAGGGGACTATAGAGGCTATAGGAGTAGGGGTATACCAAGGTCTTTCCAAAACTTCTTTACTACCTGTCGAATCAAGCAATAAAAGGGGTAAAATAGAGAGAACTCAAGTGAGGTCAGAATTGGGGTTGTTGTTATTGATGTCTAAGTGAAGTACTGGGTGTTTCTGAGGTAATGACAGTTTGCGGCTCAATGGCAGCGCTAGGCTAAGAAAAGCAGGTCTATGCGCATCGCTCATTCAACACTACCTTTGCCGTATACCACGGGGCGTTATCCTCTTGAACGACTACCCCTTTCCTATATTTTCTCTTTATTTTCCGATAGAAAGGCACAAAATACCTCCTACAAGTCTCTATATAGCGTTGTGCGTTTATACGCCCACCCTTCGGAATAATGACTAAAGGGCTCATCTCATCGCTATAGTAGCAAGACCAAACGCCTACAGCCGTACGCCTAGATTTGAAGGTAGGTTGTAAGTTTTTGTCCAAATATTCTTCCCCAGGGCCCCTTGTCACGTATTGTACCGTCTTATCTTCTCTAACTACATATATCACCTTGTCTGACCAACACACCCTATTATAGTCCCTTTCAAGCTTCACCTCCTCCTTACACCACTTCTTTCTCTTCTTTTTGTTTTCAGGACAAAGGTAGGGCTTTCGGCGAGGCTTGCGCTTGGCTTTTCCGTATGATTTGAGTACTTTTCGGACGGTAGGGACAGAGAGCTTGTGGCTACTCTTACTTGGCGTAGCAAGTGATTCGAGGGTCTCTTTTGGATACTTTATAGCATAACAAACAAGGGCTCGATCGTTACGGTCGGAGGTTTTTTTTTAGAAGGGGCTTGTCGAGGGAGCGTATCAAAGCCAGTTCTAGGGGCTGCCTTACGTCTGTTCAGGAAGGAGGATATCGTAGAGTGGGATCGTTGAAAAGAAGCAGCTAGTGACGTAATAGACTCTCCCCTTATATATCTTCCCCAAATCTCAGCTCTTTTAGTAGGAAGAAGCTCTTTATAAGTAGTTTTACGGATCCAGCCTATGATGTTTTTGTTGAATTTAAGTGAAACCTACTTTTCGTGACGCTTAGTGGGGAAAAAGAGGGGTGGATTACGTTATAATCGACGCTAAATTCGCTAAGCGAGTAACGCACAGTCCATTTACCCGATTATACAGGTTAGAGACACTAACATTGTCTAACTATAAACTGTTTTTCGAGGCAATTCGTTTGAGGCTGAAAGAGCCAGGTAATGGAATTTTAGCAAGACTTAAAGCTTTAAGTGCTTTATATAGAGCGGTAATGCATGACGGCCTACCCGCAAAGGATCTTCCTATAGAATCCGCCAATAAAGTCCTGCCTTTTAAACAGATGGTTAGATCTAGAAAATAATTATATATATATATTCAACAAAGCAGATAATAGCATTACAAGTAGATAAAATCACAAACCACACATAAAGCCTGGTGTTCTATAGTTTCATCTTAGTAGCAAAGTACAAACGTGTCTGTGCTAGTTGAGGAGTAGTCTCCACCTTAAGGCCCTCTTCCGAGTTCACCATCACTGTTACTTCTCTAAATACTACTAGTGAAAGGAGTTCTCCATTATCCTCTCCTACAATCAGGATACCGACATCTTTCTGTACTAGACACAGAACTATGTGCTGCAAAAACTGAGGCTTGACTTCGCCGCAGCAACCAATGAGGAGCTAATCACAACCCTTCGCTTAGGCAACTCTTGGCACTAGGGGCCCACTTTGAATGTGGCCTTCACTTTTGGCGGCTTCCAAAAATGGCAGCTTTCAAATTACCGCCTGGAAACCCCAGCGCCCACGGCCCATGTTGCTGCGTCCGTTTCCGGTACTAAGCCACTTTTTGCCACTTGACCGATACAGTAAGATAAACGTTACTGAAGTCAAGTCGAAGCAGACATTGGGCCTATGGGATCAACTACAGCGTACAGAGGAATTATACGCGAACCGGCAGCCGGAAGTTGCCAGCAATCGTCTGGTGACGAAAGTCATCCTCTCACAGCCCTGCCAAGATTTTTGCCCTGCGGAAAGTGCCGGTGGCCTTCGGGGCTGGGGTAACCAACAGGTTACTCAGAACTGAGCGTCAATCTAGCATCTCGGCCCCAAAGTTTCTTTCGCAAGGCAAGACTTCTGAAGTTACTTTGGTAGGTCCTCCAATTGTCCTGTGTCAAGCATACAGATCCATGGCACCTGGATAACAGCTCTTCCCCTCTAAATCAAAATATCATCATCCTGTAGCTACCTCGGGACGTTTATTCCCGAAAACCCCTTTCCCAGGAACCTGCTTACGTACTCGTTTATCTATTCGTGGAGAATCCGGCACCAGGCGTCTGAACACATGGAGTGTATCCTGAAGCTTGCATGTTAAGGTTTATCTTGACAGGCGCTGAGAAAGTCAAATTCAAGATCGATGCAATTGAGAAGGAGATATGGAAGGATTGTTGAACCAAAACAGAATGCGTACCGAAATCGACAAGGGAGAGAAAGTAGGGATGTTATGCAGGAGAGTTATTTCAAATGAAGTCTGCAATTCCACCACCAAAAATGGCTACCGAGGGCAGGGCTTGTTCTATGCGCCGTTTTAATAGTAGTTTTCCTTTGTGCGGTGATTTGCGAATAGAACTAGGAAGTCAGGTCTCACAGGACAAGGAGTGCCGTGTAAACTTTGTCGCCCTTTTGGGGGCGGAAGTATTCCAGGACGAAGCTGGGGACTTCGGCAGATCTTGTATAGTCCAAACGCTGATCTTGGGACAATCACTCCTTTTATCCACGAGAAGAGAAGATGCCCGAGATGTCAGCAAGATTTCGGATTAATCTGGCCGAGGCTCGATCGTGGTTACACTTCTGACGTGATGGCCTCCAAGCTTGGCGTCTACAGCCAGCGGCCCCTCCCCCGGTATTCCACAAACTTTATTTCTGGTGCTCGGGAGGCGGGAGAGCCAAACGAACAATTTTACAGCAAGTGAAACGGGCTAGGAGCAGGGCTAGAGAACAACAGAGCGGTCGCGTTGAGAAGGGGGAAAAGTCGCGCACTGAGCGAATCCGTATGCCATACGAGCAATGCTACTCCGCTCCGTAGAGCGACGGCACAGCTGCACGGGATGCTTCCGGAAAACCGCCCGGCTGCAAAACAGAGCTCAAGACACGGGAATTGAGATCGATAGTTTGAGTTGCTAATAAACTTTGGGCGGATAACTTCCATCAATCAGCTGATTCCGTCCTGAAGCAGACCCTTACATATACGTTGACTTGTTGCAATAATTCCCCTTTAGAGGTTAAAACGAGTCAATGTCCGACGAAAAATTGATCTGGAAAAGGGGTAAGTCTGAACGTGACTCTGAACCAGAACCCTTGATTCAGGCTGCGTACTGTGCGTTATAAATGGAAGCGGGATAGATCTATGTATCGCCCCTCTGCCTCTAAAGGTATCAACCCAATTTGCCAGGAAATGCCACCGGTAAGCGTTCGGTCTAGCTAAGCTAGTTCTTGATCTTGGTACTAGGTGCTAATTTACACGGGACTGTTATTCTCCTATCTGGTTGGTTGAATCTGGGTGAAGCCGAGTTCCAAAGGGGACAGAAGAGGTCCATTGGTGGGCTCACGATTTAGAGTTCATTAGCACGTGCGTAATGTCCCAGGCGCTCTGCAGATGAGCGCTGGAGAACCCCAGCATCGGGGTGACATCGCGGGATGGACGTCGTGCTACGCGACGGTTCCAAGACACTGGCTGAGCGAGGGTGAGCCCTTACCGAACCTTTGATTTACAGGGGGCCATGAAGCGTCTTCTGTGCAATGGACGAACGCCTCGAAAAAATCAAAGTGCAGACGGCCTTGTAAACTTCCTGAGAATCACCCTGACCGGGAGTGTCTCTGTAGCCGACCCTATACGGTTTACAGACCTGGCGCCACCATCGGCTTGATATCCCGTTACGGGAACCACGATACTTCCTCGCGGCCACGCTTGTGTCAGATAGGAGCAGGGGCGCAAGGTTTGGTTGATGCATTTCTTGTCACATTATCGAAAGATTGTGAGATGGGATCGTTCTAGCGTCTTTCCACGGCGCACATTCCATCACCGTCCATTCCTCGGGTAGTAAAGGAAGTCTGACATGGAACTTCTAGCCGGGGATCAACACTTCAAGCCTTGTCTTTTCATGATGTGATATAGATCTGAGCTGTTCGTCTCAAAATGCAAATATTTAATCCAACGCTTTCTTTTTATCGGCCTCTGTTGATCGTCGCTCCTTCTGGTGATCGGTTTTCACTCACACAAGTTGGATTTGCAGCATGGCGAGCACGGCGAAGGAGCCCGTGTTCAAGGGCCAACAGACAACTATGATCGTTGTGTCTGTTGTTATGACGTTCTTTGGAGGTATATCCAGGAATTAAGTATTCATCTCGCAAATCGGTTGCTGATCTCAGAACACCTACAGCTCTTGCACTCATTCTTCGGATCATTGGTAGACTTAAGCTTATTCGAAAATTGGGGACTGATGATTGGCTTATGGTTGCTGGAATGGTATATTTTCCAGCTCCTGTGCTACATCTACTCGACTAACTGGCCAGACTTTTACGGGTGGTTATCTCTTCGAGATTTTGTACGGCCTCCGATTCGGTATTGGGTTACATACAAAAGACGATAGCCTTGATGATATGGTCAAGTTGCTCAAGGTATTGGAAATAATGTGTTGAGATTCCTCTCACTGCATTTTGACTAACATATCTTAGCTCATCTATGCTATTCAGCTCACCTACAACACAACCATTGCAATCGTCAAGTTATCTATTGTATTTTTCTATTTAAGATTAGGTATGTGGTTTTAGGGAACTACCAAACAGACCGAGCATTAGTACTGATGGTTGTTTTTGACAGCAACGGTTAACAGTCGGCTTCGGAAAGCTTCCTACGGAACGATTATCTTCATTTGTCTCTTTTGGGCCAGCAGCCAGACGGCGACCATGTTGCAATGTTTACCTTTAAACTCCAACTGGGATCTTTCCGGAACTATCAAGAAAACATGTATTAACACGGAGGTCTATTTTTACTGTATGAATCCCTCTGTGCCTTGTTATTAGCCACGCTCTAATCGGATGTGATAGGTATTGCTGTTATCAATATCTTGCTTGATATCTGGATTCTGGCACTGCCAGTCAGCACCTTGAAGGATATCAAGAGACCAAGACGCGACAAAATTGTACTATTCATTATCTTTGGCATTGGAGGCTTCTCTTGCATTTCAAGGTTTCTAAAGGCTCAAACTATTTGGTAGATCACATACTAAGCTTTATAGCATTATTCGCCTGTACACTATCAAAGTATTTACAGCGTCAAAGGATCAATTTTACGACGGTGTTCCCATTAATATTTGGTCTATGATCGAGATCAATGTTGCAGTCATCTGCGCCTCTATCCCTGGTAAGTCGCTTCTTGCAGGACTTTCCGCCTGTTATTAACAAATATCTTCTCAAGCAATGAAACCTCTCTTCACCAAAACCATCCGGGATCGCCTCACAAACTCGAGCAAAAGCCGAAGCCATTTTAACACACACCACGGCCATCAAATGATGCCACTGAGTGGCAACGAAGATAATAAGGTTATGCGATCTGGGCGCAAGAACGGATATTCCGTCAACGCTACTTCGAACGGTGGCATGGGAGGGAGCGAGGAGCATATTGTCCCGAAGAGTGATGGTATTACATATGAGAGGGAGTTCACTGTTGAGGAACAATATATCGATTCGTCAAAGGTTCTGGAGAATTTGAAACAAGCAGAGAAGGCTTAGGTCTATCTTATGAGTTGTGATTCTCTTGAATTAGTGCCAAAGTCTGCGGTGGACTGTTTCTATTCGATTGTCTAGAGGAAATATGCCATATACCGTCTCATCATAAATTGCGGGTTAGATCAAGAAGATCAACTTTCAAGCACGCGGACCTGCTTCCTTGACCAATCCGTATTTCTTTAACTCCTAAGAGATATAAGCAAGAACAAAAGTGCAAATCTTCTCATTAGATTGATTCATGTGCTGAGTTCTATGGAACCATGCCTAGCATGCTCTATATTTTGTTCATTTACAATTGGCCAGCGTAAGTAACTCAAAGTCAGGATTCCTAAAGTAATCCCTGTCTACACCTTTCTACGCTGATGACTGATCTGATAAGTAACTAGACTAACAAAAGGCACATAAACCGCCCACATTCGTGATGTTGGTTAGAAATAGAAGTGAAAGAAGATTGTTTAGCTCAGAACTGCTTCGCAACCTTCCATTTCTGATGTCCAGGTAATGGTCAAATTTCAGGATGAAATCGTGAGACACAATAGAAACGGGTCTAGGAGGAGTATCAACCTTTTAGACCCCGACATCTCAACGGACCCATTTCCGGAGCCTGTTTCGTATAAACTTTCTCCAAGACGTTGTTCCGTTCTCCGCATAATCCCCATCATGCTCCCCGCCCGATGTTAGCTGCAGCCGAGTCTACTGGGGCTCCGCCTCATCCCTGACCAACCAAACTCAAATCGATTCGCAAAGCAGCCTCATTCGAGGAGGCAAACTGCCGAGTGCAATCAATTCTGTTCCCTGCAGGCACGCTGTAACCCAGTCCCTGCAGTTGGTCCAATTTGATACTTGCAGTGCATATTGGATTTGTTTAAACCCTGCAAACACGCTGCCACAATCTCGCTGTGGGACGTGGAATTTGAGAACCCCCATTGTAATTGTCCGCCTCCAAGGACAGATGGGGAAGTCATGAAATATATAACTCACGAGACGGACCGCTGGTTCAGCATTGTATTCTATATGCTTTTGTGTTTGTTAGTTTATTTTCGTCTTGAATTGAGGCCGTGACTAATACCCTCATTTGTGTCCGAGATCACAGAGACTACATTCGGACCTACCCGAGGTCTTCTCCTCGTCGTCGTCGCTATAGAGAAGACGGAGGAAATGCAAGCCCCTGAAAAGAATGCTGAAGTCATGGAGGTTACTTCCTCACCCTCTTCCCCACTAGACTCCGAGCATCGTGTTAGGCATCAAGCCGACGATGACATCCACATTTCGTTGAGTTGGAGATCATGGGTTGTGGTTTTCATGTCATGTTTTGCGTATGTTTCCATCCCTTCAACTCCATCTCTCGGTGGCAAGAATATAGCTAACAGATATCAAGTGTCATGGCTCAGGTCTTCGTCGTCGTCGCCGCAGGCAATGTCATCGCATTCATCATCCGAGATCTCGGTGAGCCAGCTCTCGTCGGATGGGTCATACAAGTAATTCTCACTCACTTTCTCCACATTCCCTGCATCTTCAGCTGACATGTTCAGGGACCGCTTCTCATGCAGTCCGTGCTATCCCCGATTATAGGTCGTCTCTCGGACGTTGTGGATCGAAGATACCTCGCATCTGTCCCACCTCTGGTCGCTTTTGCTGGCGCGGTGATATCAGCAAAGGCTGCGACAATGTCAACTCTGATAGGTGGAGGCATATTGATTGGTTTTACTCTAAGCACGGTGTCTATCGTCCAGTCGATTCCAGCGGAAGTACTTCCTATGAAATACCGCCCTTTGGCAAATGGATTCGCTTTCGTTGCCGGTTCTCTGGGCGGACTGTGAGTTCTTCCCAGATCCAAATTGCGATAGTTCTAATATCTCGTTTCAGGATCGGAGTCTTAGGAGGAGGAGGTCTCACCAACAAAGATATCAACGGATGGAGAGGAATCTTCTGGATGCAAGCCGCATTCCACCTGGCAACCTCACTTGGGCTGCTGGTCTTCTATCATCCAACTCCTAGCGGTCGTGCAAAACAGCCAATCAAGTCCATCCTCTGGGCTATGGATCCCATCGGATCGTTATTGTTTATTGGTGGTGCTACTCTAATGCTTTTGGCATTAGACTGGGCTGGCGGAACTTACAAGTGGAACGACGTGCACGTGGCAGCTCCTCTCGGTGTTGGAGCTGGTTTGACCTTGTTGTTCTGCTTGTATGAATGGCTGGGAAGATCCGATGGTCTCGTTGCCCATGTCTTCTTCAAAGGAAGTCCCAACTTCGCACTCTCTGTCTTTGCTTTCGCTGTTGAGGGGTAAGTTAGCATTCCTTGCCTGGGATACTACAGCTAATTTCACTGCACCAGGTGGATATTCTTCAGCGCGGTCAACAGTGTGACTACCCAGATTGTGCTTAATTTGGGGTTCGAAACTTCTGCGTGGAAGATATCTATCCGCCAATTAAGTTTCAACTTGGTCAACATATTTGCTTGCTTACCGATTACGTATGCTCGATCACTGCCCTAAGTAAATATCATTTACTGACTAGTGCAGATGGTATGCAACCAAGTATAAGGACATGAAGGCACCGCTTCTATTTACGTTCGGTCTTTTCTTGATCGTGTAAGTCACCAACCTCCTTGATTCCAATCTTCGAAGCTAATGCGTGTTAAGTTGTATTTGCTACGCCACCATCACTCCTAATATGAATCACGCTCAGATCGGTTATAATGTTCTCTGTAAGTTTATTGTCAAATTCCCACGGCTCTGCTAACACGGCTGTAGCTGGCTTTGGGCAAGCTGGCCCATTAACCCTTCTTGTTGCTCTCGTTCAGTTCACCGCCCCTCATGCCTTCCTAGCTAACGCTACTGGCCTCGCATTTTCCGCTCGTGCTATTGGTGGCGCCTTTGGCTCGGCTGTCGTCAATGTTATTATCAATAACAAAATGACCTCGACCTTTGCGTCCAGTGTCGGAGGAGCAGCAGTCACGGCGGGACTACCTGCGTCCTCAATCGGAGCTTTGCTCAAAGCAATGGCGACAGGAAGCCCTGCCGCAATTTCAGAAGTACCCGGAATTAGCACTGAGATCATTGGCGCGGCAATGAATGCTAGCCAACATGCCTATGCTGCCGCATATAGACTTGCGTGGGCATCGATCATTCCATTTGTGGTGCTGGCTATTGTCGCGGTTGCTTGCTTGAAGGGAGTCAAGGATCTGATGACTGAACATGTGGATGCTACGGTTGAGCATGTGAATTTGGCTCAGGAGAAGGTCGTTTAATAATTACAGAGGACTTGAGAAAGCCTTCCGATATGCGTGTTTTAGCTTCTTTTTGTTTATTTCAGCGATTTGCTGCTAATAAGAAAAATCGGCCCCTTTCTCGAGTAGTAATGCAACAATTGCTTCGTGACCTCTAGCGGAAGCTGTGTAGAGTGCACTACCCTCTCCGCCCTAGGCATTTATATCGGCCCCTTTCTCGAGTAGCAATATAACATTTGCTTCGTGACCTCTAGCAGAAGCTGCTTGGAGTGCATTGCCGTACTCTCCACCTTGAGCATTCACATTAGCCTCTTTCTCGAGCAGCAATGCAACAATTGCCTCGTGACCTCCAGCGGAAGCTGCTTGGATGCACTACCGTACTCTCCGCCCTGGATATTCACATCGGCCCCTTCTCGAGTAGCAATGCAACAGTTGCTTCGTAATCTTCAATAGAAGCTGCTTGGAGTGCATTACCGTACTCTCCGCCCTGGGCATTCACATCGGCCCCTTTCTCGAGCAGTAGTCTAAGTGGCTTAAGTAATTGTTGCTGAGACGCGTAGTATATTGGAGAGGCGATATCTGGAGTATCCCTGTATATATTAGAGGCTTCCCATGGCTCGTCCGGGTTAAAAAGCTGAATCCAGTTTATAAATGTGTCTCCTTAGAAAAGTTGCATGCTCAGCTTAGTCGCCTGATCAGAATCCTTTATTACTCGAAAATGATAGCACCAATATTTCGCTACATACTGAGCTAGCGGAAACATATCAATATTTCTAGAAGTGAGTACACCCTTTAGAAATAGAGAAGGTAAGTTAGACAAGACAGTGTGATTTCTTCCTCTCCCCTTAATTGTATATCGTATTAGAATGCCAATCCATTTTAGATGCGGTCAGAGATCAAGTATTCTTTGACAGAGAAATAAGCTAGTCTAAGCTCTGTTATCTCATTAGAAGCTCCGTACTCGTCTTTGGCTGTTGTTGTTACTATTGTTACCAAGCTAGAGCAAATAGTTAACAAGTCTCGAGGATCTAGGTGTCGATTTTTGGGATTAAATCATGACTTGTAGATATTAATAGCAACGACTTCAACCACCTCCTTAATACGAAGTGGCCGAGCAGAATAGACTAGCCACTAGAGGATTCGGAATGCATCTTGACTATATTCCTCATCAATATTCTGTAATGTATAAGCATAGGTTTCATCGAGCATTTTTGGTAAAGCCTTTAATGCTTTCCGGAGAGCGTCTACTTTCAAACATTTCCGTAGCACTTCTAGTTGGCATATAACCCAACGAAACCTTAAAAATTATATTAGTTACTTTAAAGAATATCAAATGAGAAAGGTTACGACGTACATTCCTAGCGCTCCGTCTATCAGAGTTTTTTCAATTTCTCCTCGCACATTAGCAGGCCACCGTTTCAGTTTTGAGTCGTTCTGAAGTCGTTCAGAAATATAGGTATGAATGTCAACATTAACAAGAGCGCTCTGAAAGCAGATTTCGCTTGTGGCTAATAATTCGAGGGTTTCTTCGATGTCTCGCTCCCTCCGACTTGTGGCAAGAACGTGTAGCTTTTCTGTCCCCCAGGAAGTAAGGTTCTTTAGTAGCGCATCGACATATAGACAACATAACAAACCGCGTACAGACACATGGACATCAAAAACAAACCAAAGCTCATATATACGATCCAACCCGACCCTCTCAACTCGTTCATTCTTAAAGGACGGCATAGATTCGTGTTGGAATAACTTGTTCAATTGCACTGATAAAATGGCTTGGTTTGGGAACAATATTGATGGATAAAGATGATGGAATTCTAAGTGTGCAATGAGGGGTTATATGCCTTAGTAGCTGACTTAGCTAAATAAGCAATTATTCTGACATCCTCCTTGCTAAGCAGCTCTCACTTTTGGTGTTGTTGTTCCCAATTAGGCATAGCCTCTAGCTTAGCTTCTGTACACAGATTCCACAACTAGAATTTCCTATTACACACCTTACCCTTAGTGTTGTCAATCCACATCTGGTTTAGCTTTATCAATATGTGATATTAAAGTATATTATTGCTATAGTGTTGATGGCCGCCAGGCCTTGTTAACTCTTATAATAGGGCCTTCTAGCACCTATATCTCCTATATCTTGGCGTTATAAGTTTAGTAGATCTATAAGGCCATTCTTACCTTTATACTATAATATAAGAGTACCTGCTTATTGCTGTTATAATCCAAACATGCCCATTTTGTTATAGTGATATAGGAAGGGTTCCTCTGCCAATTGCTTTATAAAGACGTCTGCGATTTGATTCCTTCCTTTAATTGACTCAACTCTTAATCTGTTACGATTGACTATATTGTTTTAAATAAAGAAGTAGCATATCTTGATATGCTTTGCCTTATTATAAAACTTGGTGTCCGACACAAGCTATAAAGCAGTGTTATTATTATAGTATAATATAGGTGGCTTTCCTTATAGTGTTGTCTTCTCCAAAACAGGCAATTCTCTCTCTCTAAGATCTAATAACATCTTTTCTAGCTATGCTACCTCCTTTACGGCTTTGTTTGTAGCAATAATCTCTGCCTCTATTATACTTACTAATGTGCTCTTTTGCCTCTAAGCAGCCTATAAGACTACTCCTCTGTTATATACTATATACCAGCCTTAGAAGCTTCTTCTATCATCTTCTATGCCCTAGGTAAAGTCGGTATATAGCCTAAACTTATATAACATCGCCATTAATGTTATGCCAGTCCTCCTACTAAACTTAATGCCTGCTCTATATGTTCTACTCAAGTATTATAGTATATGCTTTACAAGTCAAAGATAAATTATCCCTAGGCTTGATATAAACCTTATAAGTTGTCTAATAGCATAACTTATATCTAGTATTGTGCTATTTGACAAGTATATAGTAGAACCGACAATTTGGCAGTATAGGTATTTGTCTTTGTTATAAAGTTTGTTTATAGGGTTGGTTATAGCAGGGTCTTTTGGTTTGAGGACAGTGCTAGTAAGGAAGGAAGTCATAACAGCATTTGATTGCTATATACCTAGCTTCTTGAGTAATAGTATAGTGTAGAGGTTTTGATAAATTTATAATGTCTTCTTTGCTTGTTGCCACTTAATCTAGAATCCTATAAAGGATCTTATAAGGCCTAGAGATTTGCACTTTTATTACTTTACTATTTTGGCCTTAATATCTATAATATAAGATTTCTCTCTAGTAATTAGCATATCATCTACAAACAGGAGTATATAGGTGTTCTTTGGCCCTAGAAACAGATTTGGATCTAAAGCACTTAGCTTAAAGCCAATGCTCTTAAAGAACTTGCAAACTTTAAGGAACCATACCCTTAGAGACTGCTTTAATCTATAGATGGTTTTATATAGCTTAATGTAGCAGGGCTTCCCCCTTAACTTAGGATAATATTTATAGAATCTATCAGGGATCTCTATATAGATGTCTTTTATCAAATCTGGATTTAGGAACACTATGTTAATATCAATCATATTAGCTTTAAGATCTTTAGTAGCTACTTTGCTTAATAGGATTTGTAGAGTAGCAAATCTAAACACTAATACAAACATATTAAAGTAGTCAACACTATACTTTTGCTCAAAGCCTCTTGTAACCAGGCAAGCTTTGTGTTATATAATTAAACCATTATCCCCAAACTTATTATATAGCACTAATTGACTTGATATAAGCTTTATGCCTAATGGCGGTTTCCCAAATATAATCAAGAAGGTGCCTATACTATTATGTGATTTGTACTCTGACTTGATTGCTACTTTCTAGCTAGGAGCATCCTCCTATATAGCCTGGTTATATATTATACTCTTAAATAGTGGAGTTGGAACTCTAGAGCTATCATCCTTTAGGTTGATTGCATTTAGCATATATGCTCTAAATATTCTCTTCCTTCGGAGAGTTCTCCTATATCTTGAGGTGCTAGGAGTAGCTTGCTCTACTTTATTAACAGGAGCATTATTGTCAGGATTATTAGGAGAGCGTCTTCTATATCTCTAAGGCATATAGCTCTTAGCACTAACCGTGCGACGATTATCACGCTCAACTATATAAGTAGGAGCTAGCTTAACTTCATTAACAGGAGCTCTAGTTTGGGGGTAAAATCTCTTTTGTTTTTGCGGATTTGTTAATATAGCGGTATCTTTAAGATTTCTTGTCCCAGTTTGTACTGTTAGCACTATTATGGCTAGGACTTGCTTCCTTCCTTTTGCCCTTAGTTAGGACCCTAGAATGACTCTTAGAAACTTATATTTATTAGCACTAACATTAGCAGATAACTTCTCTTTAAGAGTCTTGTAGTGGAGAAGCCTATAGACATAATGACTATTAAGTCCAACAAATATATAGTCTTGATCAACTCTTAGTTGGAATTTAGGTAGGAACTTATTAGGTAGATATAATAGCCAGACTGTACATCTAAATACCACTAGTCTCTTTAAATCTGGTTTTGTTCTATAATAGGCCTCTAATAGTATAGTAGCTAAACTATAGTTAGTGTGATCTGGACTATATAGTAGAGCTTTAGTAGGAGTATAGTTCTTTAGCCACATTATATGCTCTATAGCATAATCCTACATTTCCTTAAGTAGTTTGGCTTTGTATATAATCGACCTGGCAATGATGTTAATAGTATATATAGCTCTCTTAATGACTCCATTTAAGGCATGCTTATATAGAGGGCTTGGCTTGTACTAAATGCCTATAGTTTTAAGGTATTCCTAGAAGGTTTTGCCAAACTCTCCTATACTATTATTAGCTCTAAAGAATATAATCAATTGCTCTTTATCTTGCTCAATTCTCTCCTTTAATTCCTTAATAGCAGGGTATACTTCTAGTGTTGATTTTGTCTTTAGAAGCTTAATCCAGCCTACTCTTATAGTGTTATTAATAATAATAAGAAAGTAACAGTATTTACAGAAGGATAAAGGAAGTATTCCACTCAAATCAGTATAGAGTTGTCGATTCCTAGTTGTTAACCTAGTATTGGTCTTCTTATTAAACAATTCCTTTATCTTGCCTATAAGGCATGCCTTATAGGCGTCTCTTCCTACAGGCTTTAACTTGTTCTAGAACCTAATCCTAATAATAGCGCCATCACAAAGTTTCTATAGAGAATGTTTATTAATATAGCCTATTTGACAATGTTATAGCTTATACTTATTCTCCTTCCTATTAGCTATTGCTTTGTCAATAATATTGTTATTAGCGCTTCCTTAGAGTGCCTAGGGAACGTCCCTTGCTAATAGTCGATAAACAGCTTCTCCCTTAATAATATATAATCCTCCTAGCTTTGTAGACGCTACAAACATTGTTTGACTATTCCTAGAGCCAATAGCTTCTCTCTTCCTAATTAACACTTTAATGCTATTGTCATTAAGTGCTCCTATCAACACTAGTCGGCAGTTAAAGTCTAGGACATGCCATATATCCCTAAGGTGCAAATATCTGTCTGCCATCTTTACTATAATGTCCTTATAACTAATAGCATTAACTATAACTCTGCTTGCAACTTTTACTTGTTTTAAATGATCAAATCTTTTAATCTATTTAAAATCAGATTTAGAGTGGCTGTAATGCTATAACGCTCCTAAATCAACAATCTACTCTAATTGGTCGACTAGGGTGGTCAGTACGCGCTTACTCTTGGCTTTAGAGGCTTTATAAATGTAACTATTATCAATTCTATCAACAACATTAATAGCAATATAAGCGCTATCGATATTATCATTCTCCTTTGCTCTATTCCTTCCCTAGACTTGTTTCTGGTGTTTGACATACTTGTAGCAGTCAATTTGAAAGTGCCCTAGCCTTCCGCAAAAGAAACAGTCTTTATAACTCTTATAACTTCTAGAGCTTCTATAACCTTTATCGCGACCTCTATTCCATCTTTTATGGCCTCTCTAGCCTCTCCTGCTCCTGCCGCGGGTTCTGCTTGTGTTTGTGGCATTTGCGACCGTAGCAATGTTAGTAGTGGCGATAGGGGGTTGCTAAACTTTATATGATTAGAGTATTGCAATAGCCCCCTCTAATATAAGGTTTAGAGTGTTTAGGCAGAATTGACAAGCTTGGTTTTATATAGTATCTTTAGGTATGCCATTTACTAATCAGGTAACCAGATTGTTGCTTGTAAGGGGTTCTGCTAACATTGCGATAGACACTATTAACAACTTCAGGAAGTTGACATATTGACAAATTGTCTAAGTTATAGGATCAAACATAGCCCTATTAAACCTCAATTTAATATTATTAACATATCGACTAGTTTGAGAGCAATTAAGAGCTTCTAGAGCTGTCTAAATGGCTTTGACATCCTGGTTCTAGAGGTTAGTAGTAATCCTCCTAAGGAACTAAGGTTTGATAGAAGAGGAGATAATTTTGATGCTAGTGTTCTTATAAGAGGTCTAATCGCAAATAGTAGCAGCTCTATTAGGTTTAGGTTTATTACCCATCACTATATTCAGAGCTCTAGCGCCGGCAAGAGTAGCCTGATATATGCTTGCCCAGATCCTATAGTTATTGCCATTAAGAATAGCAATATGACCTTTATAGAGAACAATATAATTATCTTGCTTCGAAACAGTACTAGGGGTAGTGGAGGTAGAGGCCATTTTAGGGTTGGATATAATAGTTGTATATACAGCAAATGGTGGCTAGCCCGGGCTCATAACCTGTTAGAATAACTTGTTTAATTGCACTAATAAAATGGCTTGGTTTGGGAACGATATTGATGGATAAAGATGATGGAATTCTAAGTGTGCAATGAGGGGTTATATGCCTCAGTAGCTGACTTAGCTAAATAAGCAATTATTCTGACAATTCGGAACCCACAGACTCGGCTAGAGATAACCATTGAAAGCTTCCGTCCGGCCCGCGCCGTTGACATCGCGATCGAAGTCCTCGCCTGCCTCAATTGCGTATTCCAGATGAGACATAGTCCCCTGAGCTCCCTCTTGAAGAGCTAAAACCTGGGCCGTGGAGGTGAGATTTTTGATCTGGAGTGGCACGAAGATGAGCATTCTATTCCTGAGAGCATGTAATAAGGCGACCTTACCTCGCGGCCATTCAACAGCTTCTCCACCAGAGATTCAAGATCGCTGCGACTATACACTGGGGCGCCTTGAGGAGTCGCAGCCTTTCCCAGGAAGTATTCCCACACGCCTCTTCTCTGATCTGGGCCCAAATTATCATACTTGATCTTGAAGTGTATCCTGCTTGCAATGGCCTGTATTCATGATTTGCGGGAATTTGAGTTGGGTTGGAGAGGTGGATATATTAAATCTTGACACAGTATTGATAAAGACCTCGAATGCAGATCAAATTTGGAGATTGATAGTAAATAGGAAGAAAGAAGTTAAGAGCAATGACTGACATATTTATTCTACGGCCAGGGACCAAATTCGTAACCATTTTTACCATTTTTGTCGGTTATGATTGTCTCCCCCCCCTTCCCGGGGAAAACAACACGGTGCTTGGTTAGTTTGTCCCCTCACCCCCTGTTTCTTAGTAATAGTTCAACTCCACCTTTGACGGTTTCAAACCCGGCGGCAATATAAGTTCAGGAAGACTGGTTGTGAATTGAATGAATTGACTCACTTCCGAACGATCTAAATGTTGATATGCTTGCCTCTCTTCCCCCTCTCCCCCCCCCCCCCCCCCCTTTTTTTTTTCTTCTTCCTCCATCCTTCCTTTTGCTTTCCCTCTCTCTGCCATCTAAATTAATACGATGAATATGCGATACGATATCCAGTATCATGCTACCAAGCAAGAGAGGAAGCCTGCCGAAGATCAAGAAGAGAATTTTCGAGGGACGGCTTGTGTCAGTCTAAGAAGGCTCAACTTTAAGCCTGAGTACTTAAGAGATGTTGACAGGAAGAATATTGAAAGGCTAAAGAGAATCTTCGCAAGACAAGGCTGTCTTCGGATATCACCATCTAACCATGTGCCAGCAATCATTACCAAGCAAGACCTGAAAGTTGCACTTCAACATTCAGGAAGGACGCTTAAAGATCTTCTTAACAGTGCGCAAGATGCACCTCCGAAGCTGACATTGCCTCCAAATTATATGCTTAAGTGCCTCTATGGCTAGTACCGGATCCTAGCTGCTCTGGAAATCTTGACACCAAAAGAAGAATGGCGGACAGTGGATTTATACCTATCAGGTTTGACCTTGAAACCCTCTGCGGTTGTTCTAGAAATTCTGACATTATCCCCATCCAGCAATAAGTCCGGAGGCCAAGGCCGTCTTGAGCAAGGAGTACTCCAACTTGTTCAATTTTGCCGACGGCAAAATCTATGGAAAGATCCGGGACTACCAACGGCAAAACAAGCCCTTTGCTAAGAGGCGGTGGCGGGCGTACTTGTCTAAGGGCAAGCAGAAAGGTCTGGGCCAGCTGCCACAGAGAGAAAGGTTCAAGGAGGCTTTTGATACCTTGCTAGTTGTTTGTGGTCTCTGGCCAGGGCCCGGATTCTTACTTGGTAATATGCAGGAAGTTCTAGCTATGCCATTTGACAACGTCTGTTAGGCGATTCTTACCGTAACTGTGTAGACTGACCTTTGAGCAGGAGATCCTACATTATCTTGACCACATCTGGCAGATATGGTCTTTTATCCTGGGCAGAGACACGGAGCAATTCAGAACTGCTCCGACCCATTCACCAATCGTATAGTTGGCCAATTTAGTGCCCAATTTGGCCAATTCCACCTCGATTTGACCAATCATAGGCATTTGATTAATTCAAGGGCAGTTTCGCAAATGATTAACTTTTGGCCAATTATACGAATTTGCTTGTGCCACTTGGCCAATTTCTTAGAGTTTCATTAACCCCTTAAAGTTTAATCAACCGTGCGGCTATATTAATTGCTTTTTTGTTTGATAGTAGCTGTAGATCATACTAATCAAAGCTCTGAGAGCCACTCCCTTAGGTGCAAGTTGGTCCTGTGGCTTGTTTGAGGATATACTTCTACCCTACAAGTGTTAGTGGGTAGGAGGTTAGTGGCGATATTCTTTCTTTTTTTATATAAAAATCAGGATTTAGATTCAGGCGTAGAAAAGCCACTTCCGAGCTCCGTAAAGCTGTCTTTTTTTCAGGGTATTTGTGGTTCCCACTTCTTTTTTATAATAGTATTATAACTCTAGATTTAGGTATATAAGGCTTCCTTCCCCCCCCCCCCCTTATCTCTCTTCTTAATCGTTACTTACTTTATATATTTTATTTATCCTTCTATTATAAAATCAAGCAATTAGCCCCTCTGGACAACCCTTTTCAAGACTCACTATAAACATCAATAACATCCACGACTCACCTACTAGCACATGCTTTATAGTCATAGACCCAGGGCCAGAGCTTGACGGTCATAAGGCCTAGGATGCTCTTCTTACTCATAATTTCGAACGGTACCTCGAAAGATCAGGTAATAGAGCTGTTCTCACTGGCCAAAAGCATGATGACTACCGTCGCTGGCTCCGAGATCCTGCTACTAAGGTACCTGGAGAAACTAAGGCAGATCGCTAGAAGGAAGCCAATATATACACACAGGCACTAGCCAACTTTAAGCTCTAGGATAGCCAAGTCTATAGGAAGGCAGAAACAATCCGTGGCCATCTTTTCCCAGCTTGATATGCAGTTTGTATATAGGATATGTTTGATATAATTTGTGCTGTGTATAGGGGATTAAAGCATTTTGGTATGTTCGCTTAGCAAGTCGGCTTTGTTCGGCTAATTTACCCCACTACCCCGCACTCCCCTCTTAAAGGAAATATTATAAACTAACCACACTATTATTTTAGGAATTTCTAAGACTTATAAACGTCTCTAGGAGTGGTATTACGGAATCACCTATAGTGATGTCTGCTAGATTGTAAACAGATGTAATATTTGTACACTTTCTGCTAAGGCTATAGAAAAACCTATAATTAAGCCTATTATTGTCAAGGGGTGTGGACACTATATTCTGATTGACCTTATAGACTTTTGCTCTAATATTGATGGCGACATGTGCTAGTGTGGCCAAATTAGAGATCCTTTCTCTCGATACACTTGGTTGAAGGCTATACCTGATAAGGAGAGTACTATAGTTGCAGACTGGTTAGAATGGTGGATAGGTTGCTACGGCAGGCCTAGGCGGCTGTGAGTTCCCCCTACCTAGATTTAAATCAATTTTACTAATAATTATATAGCTACTATAATAATGGCACAGAATTTAAAGGCGCTGTGCAAGAGCTCTATGATCGGCTTGGTATTTAAATTATCTATAGCCGCTCCTATTATCCACAAACTCAAGGCTCTATTAAAGTTGCTAATAAGACTTTTAAAGGTCGACTTATAGCTACTTTAGGAGAGTCTGGATTAAAGGAGTGGGTAGCTTACCTTGATCATTTGGCTAAAGTTATCAACACCACTTGACCTGCCTGCCTTCCTATCTACATGACTCTATATAAGGTTTGGTTTGGGAGGAAGCCCTGGTAGTGTCTACCTGAAGCCTCTCAAGAGCTTGCCTGGGATAAGGCTACTATAGAGGCAGTGCCTGCTAAGGAAGTTGAGAGTAAGGATGAGGCCTATCTACTTAGTGAGTTAAGTAGAAGGGTCTTTGAAAACAACAAAAATAAGGCAGCTAAAATGGTAAGAAAGGGGGGTAAAGGTAAGGTTTTTATAGTAGGCCAGGTAGTGATGCTTGCTATCCTAAGGAAAAATCGGTTGTCGACAGAGGCGACTAGGCTAGCTTGTGAGGTGTTAGAAGTGAGGAAAAACAACATGTACATGTTATATAGTGAGTGGGGTAAGTTAAAGGGCCTTCAAACTAGTAACACTATAAATGCCCTTGTTTCTAGTGGCTCTGGTTGGGGCTTTCCTATAGAATTCGACCCTAAAAGGCCAATATCTATTGCCTAGGCGGCGACGTTACAGGCAGGTCGGAAGTCGATTTCGGCTATGCAAAAGGAGGACAGGAAGGCCAACTAGAGAAGGAAGGCTATAGTGGATACTAGTGCTGAGGATGATGAGGAAAGTGAGGTAGCAAGGAGCAAGAGAGTAGTGGCTGATATGGCAGAGGCGGTGGTGGTGCAAGATAAGTGTGATGAGCAATTTGCTACTGAGGTAGAAGCGGCAGTAAGGAAAAGAGGGGCTAACCTTATAGAGGCAGTGAGTAGTAGCCCTGTGGCTGCAAAAAGGAGACGCACAAGGAGTATGAAGTGAGAAGTGTTAGTGGTGTGAGTGAAAAGAAAAGGTAGTGCAGGCACTACCCCCCAAAACAAAGAGAAAAGTGCCAAAACACCAAAAAATAATAGGAGTATATAGAATTTGGTTTAGTTAGCATTATACGAGCCTATGCGAATTTCCTTTGAATTTGCGAAAATGGCTCTGAATAGGCCAAATTCTAACAATTGGCGAAATTCTAATAAAATTGGCCAAATGTCAAGCCTAATTGGTCAACTATACGATTGGTGAATGGGTCGGAGCAGAACTTAATGCAGCAAAAGATTCTCAAAGTTCTTGAGGCTTGCGGGATGGACAACATTAGAGATGAGCAATTTAAGGAAGAAGTGGTACGTTTTTCTAACACAGGGAAGTTTGTTACGTCACAGCTTTCTCTCCCTTTGCCTCCATTGCTAATCCGCCCTGCTGTTTATAAAACACAGGTCAAATTAGGTATCACCAAGGACGTATGTCTTCCCGAAACCACAACGTCGTCTGCAACGCCTTGGTCGATCTCCGAAGAATCAACCGCCGTCCGCAGGTCTAGTCGCCTTGGATCATATGCTCAAAAGCAACTATTTGACAATCTCAAGGGTCTCACAAGTCCTTGCAAGAAGAAACAGAAGTCGTCTAAGAGGTAGTCAATAATAGCGGTGTCCGACTATAAATGTGATCCTTCGCGCTAAGCTTGACTTGTCCAGTCGCAAGCAGTAACTTAGCAACCGCTTTGTGCCCATTCTTGGCAGCCCACAACAGCAATGTCTAACCGTTTTTGTCCTTTGTGTCGACCTTGACTTAATTGTGTCAAGCAACATTTTAACAACTGCCTTGTGGCTCTTCCCGGCAGCCCACCACAGCGGCGTCCGATTGTGAATACAATCCTTTACATCGATATCGACCCGGCCGGTATTGAGCAGCAGCTGGACGACCGCCTTGTAACCCTTCTTGGCAGCCCACCACAGTGGCGTCCGACTATAACTGTCTTTTGAGTCAGGACTATTACTACAGAGGACTTGTACCGCATTGTCGACTCCGAAGTATGCTACTAAGTGTAGGCCAATCATTTGCGTTGGAATTTCTTGACTGTATTTTGTATGCCCTAATCATTGCTTAACAGCCATTAGTGCTTGACTTGATGCCTTGACTTGTGCTTGTTCCTTGAGAAATTTTATAATGCCTTGACACAAAGTCAAAGCTGCTTGAGCATGGTGACCCCAGTTATGTGCAGCATAGTCGTATAGTTTATATAAATGAAGCCGCTCCTCAAACTTGCTATCTGTATGGCAGTAGCCGCCATTAAAGGAGTTGAATAAAAGATAGGTAACGCAGGTCTCCGTGATTTTAGTCTCCGCGTCCGGGAACCAACGCTTTTGTGTTCGCTCGAAGTATTCCTGCATTGTATAGTGGGCTAATCGGATAATCTTGCCTTCTTTGTCGACTGTGACTAACCCAGCATACACAAAGACCATATCTTCAACTTCTGCAAGGTTGTCCTCGCCAAGCTCAGTATCACTAGGCTCTATTGCGAGCACATGCTGAATTTCCAACATGATCAGTGGCCTCTTTGCGCATATGATCCATGACAAGACCTGCTTAGCAAGTCTTTTCTGGTCTTCAACTTGCCCTTCGATTTGTTCCATCATGCCCTCATACGCACGGTCATATGTGTTAGTCCCGGTGGGCAGCGTTTCCAGAGCCGTACAAATAGCTCTCGGTGCCGTCTTTCCGATGAGCAAATCCAGATGAAGCTATGCAAGTAGAAACCTAAACACATATTAGCATCGCGCATCAGTTCAAAATAAGAAAGAAGCTGCATACATTCCCTTAACTGACCAGACAATCTCAGTCTTGATTTCCTCTTGTAGTTCTGGGCTGTGAATAACAAATCCCGGCAGCTGGAACATGTGCCCGTCCAGATATCTCCGCACGTCTTCTTTACTGGCCTAGGGTTAGGGTTGGCTGACAGATTGTGCATTTTTGTGAGTGTCTCTTCTTAACTCCTGTATGATGATCATAATGTTGACAAGGGCAGACCTACCCTCCTGGACTCTGTCCTTACTTTTGTTATGGCGTTGGTTAATATCTGTGCGGCCCGTGGCCGTCACTGGTTAGTCATAGCATTTGTGACCGCGGCTGTGACAACAAGTACAACACTTGTTGCTATTATAATATATATGATATATGTAGGATTGACTGACTTGGCTTGGGAAGAGCATTGAGCACTGAAAGAGGCTTATATTGCCCAGTAGATGGTCGGAATGCTTTGTGAAAATTGACTGCTGGAACACTGTTTACTTTGTGGGGGGTGGAACAATTTACGCGTTCAGGAGTTGTAATTTATATTTTATCTAATATGGTTAACTGATAAGATTTATTGCATTAAAATAAGCGCAAGGCATGTTTTACCTTTAATAATTTGATTACATGCTACCACTCTCTTCGGAAGCATTCAAGGCTCCTGTCCCTGAGCTCAACATCGGCCGCATCTGTAGCGTTGATATCGGTACGTCTGGGACTACTGTCCTCAAGGTTGTGCTTGTGTTTTCGGGATTGGTATCGCGTAGTGTTAGAACAAGGTTGTGCTAACAAAGGGTCCTCATTACTAATGTCGTCACCATGCTCAACTGGAGGCAGGACCTCAAGATTTGCTGGACCGCCCGTCGTCTGCTTGTCTTCCGAATCGTCTGTGTGTTTGATAGATGTGGAGGGTTGGCTTCTGTCCTAGGGATAGTTACCGACCCCCAGGCTATATCTAGAAGACTTTTGCTATTTAGTCAAATGTTCAGTTGTACTACAGGACTTTTGCCTTGCAGGGATGGCGGTTAATACTTGAGTTCTGATTGATACGGGAGAGGAGATTGAGATATATGCACCAGAACTATTCAATTGGAACCAAAGTTTGGCGCAAGATTGACAGGAGCAATTGTCTAAACTGTACAGGCATATTATGGAAGTGTGCCAAAAGGGGCTTCGGATCAGATTGTGGATCTGTGGGACCAATTTTGTCGTCACGGTCACATTTGGACGCCTCGGAACCGCGCCAGATTTGGCTGGCTTCTTTGCTAAGTGCACACGCCAGAATTGAACAAATCCAATTCAAGATCATAGGATGGCTATAGTCACAGGGAAGAGAAGGAATTAATATCACAGACGACTATAACCTGCAAGGTTTTCCTGGTACCATATTTGATCTTGGATCGGGAAAAGGCGCGGCACAGGCCGGCCCTTAGGTAGAACGGTCGGGCTTGTCAGCCCTATGCTTGCTGCTTGTTTCCCTGACTTCTGTTACAAGAAGTCATTTTCTGATTCTTGAGTTGACATATAAAAGACTGCCAATAACTTTTGCATTCTTTCTATCGCCTCTAGTCTTGGAGATATTTTGACAACATATATACTCTACCGATGTCCTTCAACCCCTTCCACCAGGACATTTCTTGCTTTGTGTGGTTTTGCTCCCATGTTCCAAATTCATTTAAATTGTGCAGTTCTCAGTAGTAGCAGCATATTCAGGACCAATATTTTCTGTTCCTACATGTAGTTGGGTTGGCGCTGCTAAAATGCTTTCTCCGAATTTTAGATGGCCATCATGGCCCTTCAAGACAGAATGGGATGTGCAAGGATATCTGGGCACAACCAACCAGGCTCACAAGCTCCTCCATTCGCGGTGAATTCTTCAAGAAAGCATGCTGGGACAGTCAGAACATATAGGAATTAAGTATTTAAGTAACTTACCGACAGAAGTTCTTTGGCCAAACTTGATGCTACTGACTGTAGAAACCTGTCTGTGTAAGGAGACTACTTGTCAGGATGCTCCAAGGCTAGTCTTTTATGACGGCGGCTGCCCTGCTTTATAAGTTAGAGCACCACAAAGCCTAAAGCTTCAGTGTCTTCGCGCATCTTGGGGCTTTGTGGACCAATGTTGATGCACCCTTTAGCATTGGCTTAGATGAAAAGATAAGTAGGGCAAGTAATCCTTAGGTCAAGGAAACCTTACCGATTTTGACATCTCCGCAAAGAGACAGGAATATAGTAGAACATGTAATATCTTGATGCATCATGCCTCAAGAGGCAAGGAAATCAAGTCCTATCAGCACCTACTTCTTTAGTATCAAAGTTCAAAGGGTTTTGATAGGAGCAACTTACCTGATATATGATTGTTGCTATCTAAATCTTGTTTGGTGTGATAGCAGATCCATTAAGATATGTCAGAGAGATTGCCATGCATTCGGAAACGGTAAAGATCACACTGTCACACACAAATATTTTATAGCAGGTGAGGAAATTTTCATGTCTAACTTGACAAAGGGCTTGGGCTTGGTCATTAACCTCCGATCCAGCTATGCACTTTACCGCAAAAGCCCAAATGTGGCTGGGTTCTTGTGTGCAACAACTACTGACGCCCCCAATTCACAGCGGTATGCCTTGCTATAGTATTGCTATGGTGACGCTCTTCTTAGAGGCACGAAGTCTAAAGGTGGCTCTTCGGGGCTGCATATTTCTTGTGGTACAAAAAGAGACTCGGGTGCCTTAAGCTTTGATGGAAGTCAAGGTGGAAGCATGTCATAGACAACTTTGCCAGCATTGTCATCTGCTATACCGGAGTCAGACTGCTCATCATGCCATATCCTCTTCTGTCAATAGTTATCGACCTGGAATAGGAAAACAAAGACCCTTTACTGATGAACAGAAGAGGCGCCAGTTATGGGTCAGACAATTCTTGGATCTGGAAAGGTTTAGTCAAAGGTAAATCATTTAGGAGGTGGTGCTTAATTCCGATGCTACCATGTATTATAGCTAGTCGGAGACCTTATAGGTTTGCTTTATGAACGCGTTCAAGATTTTGCAGGATGCCTGGCTGCTCTGGGAGGTGGAAGGACCTGTTTGGCGATCGCTCTACATGATGTTTGAGCTTTGGCAGGCCCATTTACTAAACCAGAGCTCTATTAAGCGTTATGAAATGCTTTCCCTCTTGGAGGCTTTCCATCGCTTCGGTTGTTCCGATAGAAGAGATAGACTTTTTGTGCTATCTGCGTTTGCAGACAACTCTAAAAGCTTAGTAGAAAAGGGAGAAACTAGCAATTTTCTAGACTACATTGACTACTCCGCAAGTGTTAAAGGAGTCTATACTTCTTGGGCAAGTTAGATCATCTCTTTAAGGCCTTATAACATCCTTGCTCTTGCCAAGGCCTTTTATGCGGATTCTAGGAACTTATTGCTCCCTTCCTAGGTGCCGGATTGGCGGCAACCAAGAAAACATGTCAATATTAGAAAGGTTTCACTTTCAAAACACAATAATATTTGGGAGGCAATGTGTGTTCTACAAGTGATCAATAATAAGCTGTATCTTAGAATCGATATGGTTAAGGATCAGCTCTCCTTTAGACTTGTATTTTTAAAAGTCCTAGGAGTCTATTCTGCTAGGTCATTAATTGATCCTTGAGTACCACAAGAACCCTTAATGGTGGAGAAGCTTTTGTGCAAGGCACTTTTGACAGTCCCAAGAGGATTCTATGCCAATGTCAATCTGTTCTGCAGCCTAGTTGTCAAGTGCATTATGAGTAGATTTTACCCAACTGATTTTGAGAGTTCCGAATGCTTAAAAAGAATACTTGCTACTCGGCTCCACAAGAATTCTCAGGCATTGCCTATAGACCCCAAACTTTGCAAGTTCTATTAATTGCTTAGTCTTGCTATAAGAGGTCAGTGCATATTTTTTGGAGGCGAAGAAGGATGGCATTGTTACATCGGAATCGGTCTATTAGACACAGAAGTGGGTGATGAGTTTATTGATTTCCCCGGTAGCAAGTATTCTTTAGTTCTCTGACTAATAGATAAACTGTCATACCCTGCTTCCCTCTTTTCTACCCTTTAGAGCTATTGTCTGATCGGTGACACTCTACTTGAAGATGGAAATTATCATCGGCACAAGTCAAGAGGTCACATACAGCCAAGTATATCAAAACATTTCAAGATTATTTGACTCTAAATGGTGGCACTACAAATCAATAATATTTTTGTTTAGCTTGGAGCTTTGCTTCCTGCTTGACTCTTCGGATACTTGCCAAGTCGCTTCTAATTTTCATCAGCATCATCATTAAGTGCACTCTTTTAGTGTTCTAATTGCCACACATCAATGGCTTGACCGAACCACTTGGGAAGATAGCCTGACCTGGATTTTGTTAGGAGGTTCCCAAAGAGTTCTAAAAATAGAATTATGGTTCTGAGAAATTTGACCGTCTGTCCACACCGGGATTAAGAGATATTATATATAATTAGTCAGTAAGTCAAATATCTCCCTTTCTTAATCCTATCTTGATCTTGACATCGCAAGTTCTGGCTGGCATACAATTCATCTGGACGATCCACATCCCCCTCCATGACTCACCTGTTCTTGGGAGGAGCCGATTGTGAAGACTTTGGCAGGGAAGTCCCCACCGGAAATTCTTTACTATAAATAGTAGGTATCAAATTCAGGCTCTCTCCAAATCTGAAGCATCTTTGCCCTTTTTAAGGTTGCGGACAGCACATTTTGGATGGAAACCACCCTTAATGTCATTTTAAGATCATAAAGCAACCATATTTGGCTTGCAACTTTTTGATAAAGACCATTTCTAAACCTTAGCAAGCAGATTCCATGTTTTTCTTTGCAATTCGATTCTCTCACAAGGACTTCATAACTATTCTCTTGGAACCTCTTCAGAATTCCTCCCTCTTCCTCCTCCCTCCTTCCTCCATTCACAATTTTCTAATTCCTCAGTTATGAGCAACAGATCTTTGGACACTGCCCCTCCTGATACTGCAGCAACTTTACCCAACCCCAACTATGAGAAAACGTCGCTGTACCTCGACCCAACTTCTGTGAATACTAGGACGTCATGCAGAAGGGTTGAGTTGTCTAATATCTGCCTGCATTTAAGTCACTGCCGCATTGTTATGGGAGTGCTTCTAAAAGTATCGGGGATTGGCATTCGTGGCAAGGGAATTTGATGGACTGTCACACTTGGGAGTAACAAAAGCCAAATTTGCTGCCCAGCATTTGTTCTCTTGCCTTGCCGATCTGGCAAAAGAGGCTACTTTAAGCATCTTGAGGTTGTTGATCTTATGACCCTAAAAGAAGCTGATTGTGATCTTCTCTTTAGCCTGGGATTGAACGTCGACATACTTCACACCTGCGATGTTGGACACTTTATGTGAACACTTGGTGGAAAAGCCTGGGCTATATCAGGACAAGATGGAACCCAGAAGTAAGGCTTGCGATTGTGGTTTCACGTGAATCGTCGGGGCACGAACCATCACAGCGGGGCTGGAACTCAAACGCCGATCGTGGTTCAGCTCCGTCCGGCGAAAGAAATCCAGGGTCTGCAGACGCTCCTTGCCAGCGATCGAACCCTTCTCCTTCCCTTTTACGCGTCTTGCCTGGCTCCTCTCCAAAACTCGCATCGAAACCACCCATTCCTCTCTGCCATAGGTAGTCATCACGATCAATAATCAGGCTCCTCCGTGCAACAGGGGGTCATACCGGTACGAAACTGGGCCGCGGACGACAATGCAGATTGGCACTCAATTATAGCGCTAGAAGGAAGTCTTCGACACATTTACATAACTGGGAAGTTATAATCAGAAGGCTCTTGGACTGGAAGGAAGGATGGACACGGCGGAGGAGGCCCTGCGAAAGCTGGAGCCGCATTGGAACCATGGAATGATAGCGGCTTCAATTGCGATTTCTCTGCTCGGCGCATTTACTTCTACGCAATTGTAAGTTCTTTTTCGGAGGAAAGGAGATGATAGATCGGAATGCGGAACTCCCAGGTGGATCACACACCTTGTTGACTCGCTCAATCGCTCAAACTCTTTGAACGATTCAAAATTAAGGAGACGCGCGACTGACGAGTTATAATAGGATGTGCCAAGCTCGAGTTTCTCTCCGCTTCTCCTCCGTACTTATCTGGACGCTCCTCGGAAGCCTCACATTCGGCTTCTGCGCAATATGGAGTCTCCATTTCGTGGCGATGTTGGCATATGAGCTAGATCTGCAGATCGGGATCAATGTGCCTTGTACGGTGCTCAGTGCGGTACTGGCAGTGCTGTTTACGTTTGCGGCGCTGGGATCGGATTTACTTTGGGAGACATATCAGAGAGAGAGGCAAGGGAAGCACTGGCCGTTGAGGAGGAGGCAAGCCGCGAAAGGGCCCAGGACTAGGGAAAGGGAAATTACGAGGGATAATGGTACCAGGCCATTGCTGAGGTATTCGGAGGAGGATGGCGAATACACTCCTCCTGTGGAGAATGCTGAGTTGACCGGGTTTGATCTGTCTCCAGGAAGTCGAATGGAGACGGACGAGAGCCCACTATTGGATGTCGAAGCCCACCCGGAATCTTCAGTACCAGAGCAAATGGCCTTTCGCAATGACCCAGCTCGAAAGCCTCTAGCTTTCCAATCTGATGAGCCGACGCTCTTTCCAAGGATTTCAGAACAGCCCGAGCACACGTTTCCGGATCGCGCAGATAGTACAGCAGGATTGACTGAATCCAGCAAGCACTCGGTGTCAAGACGTTCTTCATCACTGCTTGGCTCTAACTCCTCGTATGGGCTAAGCAGTATCAGGAACCTCGCGTACCGCAGCACATCCCCTGCAAAAAATGCATTCCTTGCTACTGGGGAAGCACTCTACGCTGGATGCACGCGCAAGAACATTACGAAAGGGTTCCTCTGGTCTCTTGCTATTACAACCATGCACTATACTGGACTTCTTGCTCTCACCATTCCTCAAGGATACTGCACACTCAACTACTGGCTTGTCACTCTGTCTGGCATGATCAGCTGGTTGGTCTGTGTTGTAGGCTGCATCTTAATGCCTCAAATGGAAAGCCACCTCGGGCGACAATTCCTTTTTTCCGCTGTAGCGACAACTGGGGTCGCCGCGATGCACTTCACCGGCATGCGAGCAACGACTTTCTGGTCCGAATCCCCGCCTAGTGAAGAAAGAGGATATCCATTTGCTTTGGCAATTGCCATTGTCAGCATCGCTATCACCACTTGTATTGCCGCCAATGGACTACTGGCACACGATGCAACTGTTTCCCGAAATAAGTTAGCGGAGATTGTATGGACGAGGAGGAAGCTGTGGAGAACAATTGCTAAAAAAGAAAACGCCGAAGCGGCCGCTGCGGCTAGGAGCGATTTCATTGCTTCTGCTTCTCATGAGATCCGGACTCCGCTTCATCATCTTCAGGGGTATAGTGACCTGCTTTCTCAAACTGAATTGACGGAGGAAGGCCGGTTGCTACTTCTTGCCATTCAGAGGGCCACTAAAACATTATTGCTAAGTAAATCTGTCCTGCTTGGTTACTGTTGGACCTGATACTAATCACTCACCCAGTTACAAACAATGTCCTCGATTGGTCAAAGCTCGAAAGGGATGCAGAAACGATCTGCCAGCCTATAGCTTTGGATATGAGAACTGTCTGTGAATCCATTCTTATCCTTCTCCCCAACAAAGACGATGAAGCAGAAGTCGAGTTGATGGTCGTAGTGAAGCCAAATGTACCTCATTCGATCTTTCTGGACGAGACCTACATCCATCGAATTCTGATGAACCTCCTTTCTAATGCCCTGAAGTTCACAAGATCCGGATATATCTTGTTGCTTATCGAGATTGAAAACGGCAAGGTTGTGGCTACAGTGAAAGATACTGGATCGGGAGTCCCCCACTCGTTTTTACCGCAGCTGTTCGAACCTTTCAAGCAAGCTCAGACAAGAGGCTCGCAAAGAGGAACAGGTCTAGGCTTGAGCATCGTCAAGCAACTGCTACACAAGATGGATGGCAATATCAGAGTCGAAAGCAAGCATCCCGAGACTGGGGAAATCGAGCCGGGGCAGAGCGGCAGCACTTTCACCATCTCTGTACCAATTCCAACCAGTACAGTCAATCCGGAGCCAATCGTCGCTCCAATTCCCAAGGTTGCAATCTTCCACGGCGGAAACGAGAGATCTATCGAAGGCTTGCAGATTGCGTGGGAGAATTTCGGGTATGAGGCCGTCATGGTGAAGGAGTTCGATCACCTTTCCGGTGTTGAGTGGAAGTATATTTGGGCGGACCTGCCATTTTTGAAGAAGAACGTTGCTTGTTTACAAGAGCTAATAAGCCAAGACAAGTGGTTAGTTCTCATCCCTTATGACACGCAGAATACGATACACCAAGTCCCGGAAATCGTGTCAGCATCAAACTTCATTCCTTTGCCAAGACCATTGAGCTGGCATTCTTTCGCACAAAGGATCGCAGCCGCAAGTCAGGAACCCGGGAAATCCGAAATCTCCAGAGCCGTGCGCTTCGCCTCAAAAGTCGATATCGTAGATCGCTCCTACAGAGAACAAGCCCAAGGATTAACTGCCAAAAACCTTGTTATCCTTCTGGTCGAAGACAACTCTATCAACCAAAAACTCGGCAAAAAGATGCTGACATCCCTCGGATATGAAGTCCAAATCGCAGATAATGGACAAGAAGCTATTGAGCAGCTTATGAAGGATGATGCCAATATTGATGCGATTCTTATGGATCAGTCTATGCCTTTGAAGGATGGTGTTACGGCGACGAGGGAGATAAGGGAGATGGAGGCTTCTGGGATGGTTTTAACGCGTAGACCTATCATTGCAGTTACTGCAGTAGTGAGTACGCAGGCTCAGGCCCTTTTTAAGGCTGCGGGTGCGGATGACTTCCTTGCGAAGCCGCTGTCGCTATTGAAGCTTGAGCAGACTTTGGCTGCCCATCTGCCTGCGAAATGGAGGTGAAGAGGCTACTCATCTAACTTTGCCCCTGGACGAAGTTCGACATCCGCAGACCCATAAGTTGTTTGCTTCAAGGTCGGTTCAGAGGACGGTGGCACCCCCCTCGGGCCTGGTTTAGCACTTGACGGTGTTGCCATACCTCCATCACAGAGGTCTTTGAAGACCCCTTCAACAACACCTCTCAACACCACTCCAACATCTCTTCATTCTCAAGATGTCATCATCTCATCGACGAGGACCTTGGTCCCAAGCCGAGGATGCATAATAGCTTGATTTAATTACTATCACTTTCTTGGTGTTATCTTTTTATGCCAATGTATCCGCACTACTCAAACAAAGTTTGTTGCTGGATCCCGACCTCAAGCTTCCTGAGTTGTGGCTTGAAATTGATGAAGCCACGGTCCGAGGACACTGGCGTGCGCTGCGCCACGAAACAATCACGTCCCGCACTCTCCAAGTACTCATATTGTCCCACTTGGAGGCACGAAATTCTCGTATGTACAGACGCACCTCCATTTGTTCGAGCAATGGCCGTGTTTCAATTGAAGCTGATAGGTAGGTGTAAATGCTATTTTTAGTATCATTCAACACGCAATTCGCTGGCAAGCGCATCATAAGGCTCTGCCATTTCAACCTCATTCCCCTTCTCCTAAGCATTATCCGTGCTATTCTTCAAACAGCAGAACTTCGATATCCTGTTTATGCGTTTTGAAAATTTCCTTAGTGTTAGGAACTATACGCTACAGAGCTCTTCTGCGACCGAAATGGTGCTGAGATATCAATTAGGAATACGCTTCGGCAATCGTCAATACGGAAGCCTCACCTCTCGACACAGACCTACCAATATTCCTGGTCGTCATTAAGTTCAATCAAAGCGGTGGTATAATGGTCAGTGCATAAACTCTGTGCTCACCTCTTACTGACATCGTGGGCTATAAAGCCTCTGAGACAGTTATACCCTGATGCCAAGACTGCAGCAAGCAATGCAGCAAAAGTCGAGTATGTTATATATGTATTCACTTGACTACGCTGACAATATCTAGCATTATCGCCGTCCATGGCCTAAATCCCTGGAGCAAGAACGATGCCGACCACGCCTGGGACGCATGGCGTACGCCTGCCGGACCTAAAGGACGCCTCTGGCTCCGCGACGACCTCCCTCAATCCGTTCCCGAATCGCGAATCCTCCTCTACGAGTATAACGCTACAGCGGTTTACGGGAAGAACAGGGATACATTTATAGACAAAGCGAACGAATTGCTTGAGTGGATAACCGTGGAGAGAGACGGTGTAGAGCCAAAGCCGATTGTGTTTCTAGGCCACAGTATGGGCGGACTGCTGATCAAGCAGGCATTGATAAATGCGCACAATAATCGGAATTACACGCCGATCAAAGATGCTACAGCAGGGCTGGCGTTCTTTGCCACGCCACACCATGGCGGGGACGGGATGTTGGTGAGCCTCGGAGGGCTAGCAGCAAAGATTGCAATAGCCTTGGGCTTTCAGAAAGGCGACAATGTGCTGGAGACGCTGAAGGACGGTGGCATCTTCTCTGATTTCATGCAAGAGCACTGGAGGCACCAGTTGGAGGAATACCAGATTGTCTCCTTCTGGGGAACTTTGGATAGTGTGAGTCTGCTGACTCACAAGAAACCTAGAGCATGTGTTAATGATCAATGCCATTCAATCCTTGAGAGAATTCAGAGTCAAGCTGCTTCGGAGAGCGGCCGAGATACTCTCGAATATCCTGTCCCGTGTCTGTTTACTTGATCATTCGGTCATCGACATTATATACACGGGGGTGAGTTTTCCCTACGGAGCGAAGTCGACCCCCAAAAGAGATAGTGCTTTAACTCTATTGCCCTGGTCTCCGTAATATATCTTCGCAATTCGCATCAAATCGTAGAATTCACAAGCGAATAGATGCCATGAACTTTTCTGTGACCTCAAGTTGCCGGTCCCTGCCAAAGATGCAATCCACGAATTCAGTACCTGCGTTCTTGCCCAGCCTACCTCTTATGTGAGGCTGCTCTCTTGGTGAGAGCGCAGAATCTACGCGAGTTAATTGGTCCAAGCGACCCTGGGCTAGCGCCATTCCGCTAAGAGCGCATACGGTAAGAGCGCACTTTTCCTCGAACCTCTCTAATAACTTCTACAACACCCTCTTCTACACGATGTTTGTTTATAATCCTATCTATAAGATCGTTGTATGTCAGGCCTGCAAATCGAGCATCATTCCAGGGCCAGGGAGCCAGGAGAGGCACTTGCGGGCAGAGCCACACCGACTTTCTGGTAATGCACTTAATACGACGGTTCAGCTCTTGAGCAGTTATGATCTAAGGACTACTAAAGAGTTAAAAGAGTATAAGCCGCGGCCGGAAGACAATTGCGAGCTAATCAAGTCCCTTGCTTACTATAATGGCTTCTGTTGCCTACAGCCAGGATGCCAGTACTATACCCGCAACCCTTAGAAAATGAAGGAGCATGTCGCTTCCATCCACAAGATAAAAGCAACAGAGTATAAGAAGAGCCTGTTATAGGAGGCCTGCAAGCTCCAAACCTACTTTATAGGTTATAGGAGGATTGATTACTTTGTGGTAATCAAGGTGCCAAGTCAGAGCAGTAGGTCCAAGCTAGACTCTGCTAGATTGACAAAGACTAAAAAGGAGTTGTTTGTCAAGCTCAAAAAGGACTATAACAACGTCAAGGTCGATATCAAAGAGCAGGCAAACATCGTCTATAACATTAGAGATTTAAGGTCAGAAAGGGTGCTATGACTACATGACTTGACAGGATTTCTATATCACCTGACTATACTAAAGGACAGGGAGATCTGGAGCTTATATAAGTTGCCGCCAAAGAAAGAGCTTGATATGGGTAGTAAGAATGTGTTATGATTTCATTATCACATGTAGTCCCAGGCCTGAGGCTTGGCAGTACTTAGGTACAGCACAGAGAACCAGGGACGTTAGGCACTAGAGTCACGTGACTCGGATCACGTGGGGGAGCGATGGAGCGGCGCGAGGGCTCCTGAGCTCCTAGGAGCTAGGGGACCCCTTGGGGGCTCCCCTTGCTCTATGACAGGAAGGTTCTATATAAGTCTATAGTTATTTCCTTAGATAGGAGCTTTATGCTCAACTCAATATAGTATTTGCAATATACTCTATTCTTATACTGTACAGGAACACCCTGACTTATTACTCTTGTGCATACTACACACAACCTAATGTTCCCACCTTGGTATAGCATCGGCTATACTATAAACGTTATACTTTAAGCATTGTCACTAGCACCTAGTGATAAGTCAACCACCATTATGTCAAACGCACCCCTAGCCTATATACCTTAGCAGGTCAAGCCGCCTAAGGTACAAGACCTAAAGCCATTTGATAGCACTCAAAGCAAGCTATAACCCTTTATCAGCCAATACAAGATCTATATTTGTATAAACCCATTATTATTTGGACAAGAAGAACAGAAGGTGTTGTGGGCATACTCTTACTTAGAGGGGACCATATATGATTAGATCACTACAAAACTCAAGGACTACCTTAACAACAATTATAATGATCAAGAAGACAATATAAACACAATCTTTGATGACTATAAGGAGTTTGTGACCTAACTTACCTATATGTTTAGGAATATCAACAAGGAACAATACACAGAACAAGCCATCTAAACACTTTATTAGACAAAAAGTGTTACTGCTTATACTAGAGAATTTTAACTACTAGCTAGAAGAATCGATTGGGACAACAAGGCCTTGACCGCTTAGTACTACTAAGGACTAAAGGAAGAAGTCAAGGACGACATTATATAAGGAGGACGCCTAGGGGAGCTCCTCCTAATAATCAAAAAAGCAATCGACATCAACTCCTGACTATATAAGCAAAGGATAGAAAGGAGAGGTCAGTACTCTAGAGGCCACTAAAGGAAAGGTAAGAAAGACCAAACTAGCAGGTAGGAAGACCAGATAGAACTAGACATAGTCTTAAAGAAAGGAAATCCTTCTAAGGACAAGATAAACCAACAACAAGACAAAGGTCTGTGCTTTGAGTGCGGACTGCCTGGTCATCAAGCTGCCTCCTATAAGAAGGGTAACTCTAAAGGGAAAGGCAAGCCTTAAAAGAAGTATAGGCATCAAATCAATACTATAGGAAGAACACAATAACAGCACAAGCTATATGTTACTAATAGATAGTGGATGTTAGAAGAGGAACTTGAGGAAGCCAATATTAGAACTTAGATCAAACCTAAGTTCAAACCAGCACTAACACTACCAGAATTAGCAGATAAAGCCAAATTCAGGAATGTCTAGTAAAGAACCCTAAGGGTAGGAGAAATATAGACATACAAGGAAGTCACTAAAATCGGAAACCACTATGTCTATAGGGATAATAGGGAATTATTCTTTAGTGACACTATATAGGGAGCTAAGCTTGTTAAGGGAGGACAGTACTATGTTTAGAGACAAAGCACAAAAGAAGTATTGTTTGTCAACACTATAATAAGAGAGCCTACTATAAAGCTACTCCTAGGAGAAGGATTAGTCAACAATATATCAAGCAAAGAAGACTTTACTAATATCCTAAAAGGTAGAGAGATCATCATAGAAGAGGCTTATAATAGAGCCAATCAACCCTCTACTAGAGAACAATAAAAGGTTATCAGGAAACAACAAGGACACTTAATATAGAAAAATGTTATCAACAACCAACAAGTATAGGTTAAGTGTCTAAACAACACTAGAGAAATCAATATAGATAATATATACAATGTTGTAGACTTAGACAAGAAAGGCATCTTGTGAGAAGAGGCTAGTAGCAATGCTACTAGTATAAAATCATAGTATAAAGACCCTACAAAAGAAACAAAACTAGCGGAAAACAATGGTCGACCACAAGTAGGACAGATTTAGGAGGTTTCACAACAAGAATATCACAAAATCCCTAATATTAACACCTAAGAATAGGCCAGGGAGGGGGTCACTTATCAAGAAGAGGGGTACTTCTCCCTAGAAGGTCCAAAATACACAGAAAAATGGGAAGTCATATACCAAGACAAATGACATATTGGTTAGAGAGAAGTTAAGGGTACAGGCACCTATATAACTATAATTCCCAGAAAGGAACATAACTTTACTAGGTAGAACAGCAACCCACTAAGGGTCAGAGAGACCTAGGAGCTAGAGCTAACGCCAAGAAACGGAGCTAAGAGATGTTAGACAAAGACAGACAAAGGAAAACATAACTTTATCTAACTAAAAGACCTAGGCCAAGGTTTTGAGGTAAGACATATCTACTAACTAACAACTAGAGATGACTACTAGAATGGATAGGTTAAGGTTCTCCAAGGCACTTGCTATATAAAACTATATGCATCAGGCTATAGTTAACAGATAACACTTGATATATAGATTTGAGGAAAGAAGCTTAGAGTAATGATTGACTTTAAAGTAATAGGCAATTTTATATCACTAGAAACAGTAAAACGACTAGACATACTAGTATAGAGCATCAACCCCTATAACTTAATAGTAGTCAACAGAACAAACCATAATGCTAGAAAAGTTATAAAGGGAACCATTCTAACAAAGATGACAATTAGACAACATACTAAGGAGATTTAGATAGATGTTATACTTATAGGAAGGCATAAGGCCATCCTTAGAATGCTATAGATTAAGCAATATAATCCTAAGATTAACTAGAAGACAAGAATAGTAGAGTTCTCTAGGTGCGCCTATAAGAAAACAGAATGACTATATAGTAGTATAGAGATTAGTGCTGTCTTATACAATATGCCAGGACATACCGCCTAAGGTCCACTATAGGTTAGTAACTATATTGTTACTAGTTTAGAGATACCTAAGGAATACAAGAAGTTCAAATAGATGTTTAGGAAACCAGATAATACTATAGCATTACTAGAACATCAGGAATGGGATTACAAGATACTTATAGTTAAAGGAGAGAAACCACCCTTCAAGCCACTTAGACAAATGAGTAAGGACGACCTTAAGACATTAAGGGAATATCTAGATAAAAACCTTATAAAGGGATTTATATAACCATCCACATTACTAGTAAGAGCGCTTAGGGTTAGGGTTAGGGTTAGGGTTAGGGTTAGGGTTAGGGTTAGGGTTAGGGTTAGGGTTAGGGTTAGGGTTAGGGTTAGGGTTAGGGTTAGGGTTAGGGTTAGGGTTAGGGTTAGGTTAGGGTAGGGTTAGGG
>JAHEWH010000064.1:0-46082 GCA_020726485.1 Halenospora varia
AAGGGACAAAGATTGACTTAAGAACTCTATTATCCGGATCTAAAGAGCTCTGTCGCCGCCTATAATAGTCTTGCTGCCAAGCTATAAAGTTATGTCTGATAGTTCTAGCGATTAAAGGGTTGTGGAGTGTCTCTAAAGTAGTTATTAGAGATATAATAGCAAGAGGACCAGGTTTTGTAAGGATAGATCCCTAAGGTGGTTTTAGTATAGCGACTAATCAAATAGCCCGGTTAGCAAGAAGGTTGTAGGGTTATGAAGGAGACCTGGCTGATCACTAAAAGACAGCCTTAATGTACTAAGGTTAGGAGCACACTTTAAAAAGCTAGCTAGAGTCTGAGTTGCCGTCCCCTAACCTTTAGATATAAAATCTAGAGACAGGCGTTAAACACTTCTTAAATTGAGCTAAGGAACGGCTTGGTTAAGTATAGGAAAATACTTATAGTTAAGCATTTTACTACAAAGTGCTTTTACTTATAAGGGACGCTCCTAGCCACAGAAAACCATATATACAAGTGCCTAGAAGTGCACATTATAGAACCTAAGCCCTTTATTAGGCTCTACCAGAATTTCCTATACCATTTGGCTAAACAAACTTATTAGTTGAAGCTTGTGGCTATATTCTAGATCTAGTTTACTTTTTATATATTTAATAGCCAAAAGTCTTAGAAATCTTCTTATAGCCTTGCGTAGCCACTCTTCCTTATTGCCCTACTATAAGATCTGTTCCTAGGCAAGCGTTATATAGTGACAGAAATTAAAATAGTACTCTTATAGTTACTATTATAAAAACCAAGCAAGAAAGTCTTCTCTCTTCTAGAGTATTACTAGGCCTATTCCTCTTATAGCATTATAGCACAACCAATTCTTAAACTTAGGAATTTGCGATAGGTCTAACTCCCTTCTATTATAGACAATGACTTTAATATAGTGTTAAAGGGTCTTGTTTTTGGATATCTCTAAGAGTCTACTAAAACTAAGAGAGTTGACCTTAAGAAATATTATATAAAAGAGGATTTGTCAAGCTGTGCTATTAAAAACTTAATATAGAAGTTAGACATTTTGAAGATCTGCTTGTTTAAGGTATTTGCAAATAGAGCTCACTATTTTAGGAGGAATGTCGCGTAGCATTATATAGCCAGTTTGTAGTAATTTGTGTTAATTATAGGACGAGTTAGATTAAAGGATTCTTAAAGGCAAAAAAGCTTGATTACAGGGCCAAATTGGAGTGGGATCTATATCTAACACTAGAGGCAAGATATACAGCCTGGCTAAAAACAATAGTCAGGAGCCCTACTATTAGTAATCATTCTAAGGTATCAGACTTCTAGGACTAGTAATCTTTGTGGTCGTTCTATTACAAGTAGGGCGCCGTGCCTAGCTAGTGCCTAGGTCTATATAGGCGGCAAAAAATAGCTAAATGAGATGATTGCCCGTAGTATATTATGTTCCTAGCGACCTTTGCCTTGTCCTAAATGAACTATAAGTTCCACCTTGCCCTTTAGCAATACTGCCTTATTATAGTACCTGCATTCCAAAAGCACCGATTTGAATATAGACCTTATTATGTCTAGAGGCACGCCTAAATTTGCTTCTAGATATACAAACAACCAGAATGATATATACTACTAGGAGCAGGACAGGGCGTTTATTTGATTGCCAGGTTGCCTTTCTAGTTAGACAATATATACACGCGCTAAGTGATCGCTATATTATTTCCCCTAAATACTTTAAAGTAAAGGTTAAACCCCGCTCTGTTAGTTATAAGGACACTAATAGATATAGTAATTTATAATAGTTGATCCTTTTTATGCTTTATCTTCTTTAGTTATTTACTATAGCCTGTTATAAGGGTCCCTGGAGTTTGAGCATTATAAGACAGATATACTAATATTAGCATACTTATCAATTTAGAGCTATTATAAACATATTTTATAACCACTTAGCAAATCTCTAAGAGTCAGGTATATAACCTTTAAGTTAGTGCTCTAGCGCCCTTTACTAAGTTTATAATCTTTAAAGCCATTTATTGTTCCTTTATACCACCTTGTTATCTCCTTTAGTAACATCAAAGTCCGCTAGCGTCCTAATCTTTAGTAAAGGGTGGCTATATTCCTGAGAATTTGTTGGTCACTATCTTAAGACAGCAGTAAAGAGACTTACAAGTTGCTCCTTTATTGGCGGCCAGTCTAGCTCTTCCCTTAAGTAGTATATATAGTATCTGCCTCTCTTTTAGATAACCAAGAAGATATCTGCCCTAAAGAAGCGGTAGAGATCATCTGGTTTGCTTATAAGATTGATTTTCCTTTATCAAAAATTTTCCTAAGTATTCTTCCTGGTCTTTTTATTTTATAGTTACTTAGACATGTTTGCCCTAAGATCAAAGTCCTTATAGTTTAAGAACTTGATTGGATCTAAATAGACTATAAAGTTAAATATTTTTGAGTGGTTATATTTTATACGCATAAAATTAGACCCTGGTAGGAAACAAAACGGCTAATTACACCAAATAGCCATTTCTAGAAGGTCATTTCTAGAGGGGTCATTTTCTAGAGGCAGCCATTTTTAAAAGCCCACTCTTTACTATAATGACTAGAAAAGGGAAAGCCAGCTCTAATTCTACCTACTAACTTTTGTTAAAAGTGGCTTTTACTCTTTTCTTTTTGTTATAAAGGTGAACTTAAAAGGCTTTACCAAAACTATAATACTGATTTCTCTTTAAGCTTAACCAGGGTAGAAGGCTAACAATGTCTTTATAACCCCACCTAAGAGTGCTCTAGCAAATCCCAAAATGTAATACTTGTCTCCCCCTAGAAATCCTTAATATAATATAGGGTTTTCTTGCAAACAACCGTCAAATTATCAAGTTATTAACCAAGCTATAACGCTTTGCCCCTTGTACCTTATAGGTTAAACGACCACCTTTCCTCTCAAAACTTATAGTTGTCCCGACCGTTCTTTATATATACTAAGAGTCGCGGCGATGTGGCCTAAAAGTGTATTAGAAGTTTTGTACTAATACCTACATCAACTTTGATCAGGATTTGGTTTTGATGCCTCCCCTTACTTGTGCTCCTATCTACTAATTTCTTTAAGAGGACTAGAGCAAGCTATGTTATATTGCCTTTTACTTAGATGGTTTACCTACACCTATTAAACTTAGATTAATTACTTGATTAGCGGCTTAACTATCACATATCTGTTCTATTACCCTTCTCTTAGAGCGCCCTATTACAAATTTAATTAAAGCCAAATTTATAGAGGAATATAAGGCTATATGCTTGCACTTCTAGACTAGGGGACGTTTATATCCTAACCTTAAACTAGGATTGATATCACTCTATATATAGATACTATACTAGACAGGTACTACAGGCAGAAACTTTTGCCACAGGCCTTACCTATAAACCAATACTACATCTTATAGGTCTATAGACAAGAAACCAAAATTCATTTTGAGGTAATTCCTTCCTTAGTCATGCCTTGACTTCTGTTCTGACATTAAGGATAAAGTTGTTTACCTCTTATATCCTTAGGGATCAAAGAACCCACCTTACATTTCTATTTATACTCTTACAGCTCTAGAGTTTTAATTGTCCAAATAGGACTACATGATACCAGCAACTCCTTTACTAATTCCGATCTTCTTATATCTGGTTAATATAGTTTGAGTCATGGCACTTTTCTATAGACTATATATAATTTTCTTAATATAACATATAAGAGGGGCTGTCAGCCTTATGCCTTAAACCCTAAATAGTTCTTAATAAACAACAGGTAGGTTTTCTGTTTATAAATATAATTTAATCAGAGTTTACTTACTAACAGTTTTGTCTTAGGGACAAAGTTGATAGCATGTATATATTATACAGAGCTCTAGTTTAGGTCGATCAGGATAGGTCACTTATAGGACGCCCGAAGTGTAAACCTACGCCTCCTAAATAGATATAAATTTATACTGGTCAAGTGCACCCATAATTGCTAAGGTCTGGCGTTTAGGAGAGGGTGTCGATCAGAAATATGTTATATGATCTTGTTTTTCTAGGCTTGTCTAAGTTGGTTGTTAGTGCTCTTATATTGATAGTAACTGATTTAGAACTTCCCTCTATAAAAGCTAGTATTATTAGACAATTTAATATAGGAGGTCCTATAAATGTTGGTTCTAAGTCTTTAGTAGTGCATTAGTACATTCCCTATACTAAACTTATATTAATTAGGAATGTTGGCACTAGGGAGCTTAAAGAGAAGCCCTAACTTGGCATGTATTAGTATACCATATTATTAGGCCAATTTGACTAATATAATTGGTGATCACTAAAGCAACACTAATAGCTGCGATTTTAGCTCTGCTTGTACTAATAAGCACTTATAAAGGCGTTTTGACCCTACTAGATTTCCTATTAGAGATAATACTAAGTCAGATCCTGTTTGGGATCCGGCTAATAGATCTCACTTAGATAGTTGTCATTTAGAATATTATCTAGGCGCTCTTCTATTTGTAGTCCTCCCTTTATGCCTATATTTATCCTGCCTATTTCTACTTTACAAGACAACCCCCTAAATTATTATAATTTAAATTCCTTTTTAGTGGCATCAAACATAAACTTAAATCCGCCTTTTGATACCTAAAGCTATAGTTAGCCGTCTGCATCTTACTTAGTGTTCCTATCACTCCTTATTAGAGATCCTAAATGGACACCAAATAATCTAAATAAGGATGACTATTACAAGTATAAGGACACCTAAGGAGGACATAAAAGACTAGAGAGAACAAGCCGCAAAAAGCTCTTATTCCTGCAAGAACATTATAATAAGAGGACGTTATAAAAAGAGAGGGCGGCACAATTTAAGGATCGCTTTAGGGGAAAAACAAAAGTGCCTGCTTTATAAATATAATTTAAACGGATTAAAACTGTATAGATATAAACCCCTTACTTCCGTTTAATACTAAATATAGTTATAGTTTAAAAAGCTTACAAAGGCTGTTAAAGAAGTCTATAGGTTACTTTCTAGCCTAGAAGACACTTTAGATAAGTATTAGGGAGTTGCTGTTATAGTAAGGGAAGAGGGGATACTAAAAGCTGTTACAAAATTATTAAGTAACAAAGATACAACCAAGTTAGAAAAGTAGACGGCCAAAATCATAACAAAAAGATAGAAATATAGTTATAGGGATTAGTATAAGGATATAGTAGGTAATAGTGATGCCAAAGATCAAGCTAAGGAGTTCTTCTCCCTGTCTTTATCTGTTACTAGTATTAATATAGCTTTGTCACTAACTAGAGGGATTTAGAGCGGACATAGCACCCTTAGAAAAGAGAAAGTATAGTAACAGGGTGTAAGGAACTAGGTTTACTTCTTCTTAGTAAACAATATAGATATATAGACTGCAAATCTCAGCTTGCCTTATAGCGTCTCTTATACTCTTATAAAATTTTATACTTATAAATGCTGGCGCTTCTTTGGTAATCCCCTGTCATTATCCTTTTAAGTGATTAAAGTTTAGGAAATAGGCTTTTGGGATGATAATACTAAGATGATTGTTCTTTATTAAAGCCTAAATGCGTTCTTAATTGACTAAACTCTCTAATAGACCGCTTAGAAAGCCAGTATTTCTCTTATATAACATGTTTATCTTGACAGTTTTGTATAGGGATACTTACTATCTTTAGTAGTAGCGCTCTATGCTTCCTTTAATAAGTCCTATAAGTGGAATACTAGCGCTCAAAGCGGTCCTGAATGGTTATAGTCTAAGGGTTGGTGAATTTGATCTTAATATCGTCCGGCCATACAGCTAGCGCTTCCCTATAAAGACAGAAAGAATCTGGAAGCTTAATAAGATTATACTTTGGGCTAATTGTCTTGTGGCGACCACTAATACGGACAAGCAAGGGAGAAGCAAAGGGTGGATTAGGAATAGTATAGGATAGGTCGGCATTATTATAGGAGTTAAAGGGACTATTGCTATATAGGTGGTCTGAGGATAATAGTAGGGAGGCTGGTTTAAGGGCAGATAGGAATAGAACCTATAATAAAGAGCAAGTAATAGATTTCTGCAAGCGGCATATGGCCCCAAAGCGACTAAAAACAAGGACCATGCCTTCTATAAGCTGCCTATATAGCATATTTGTCCTTACTAGTATGGCAAGAATATCCACTAAAATAGCGGCAGTTACTTGCCATTATCTTGACACCCGTTTTAGTACCCGCTTAATACAGACAGGGGCCAAAAGTATCAGCTTACTAACAGCAGCTATTTAGGGACACTAGGGTTAATAGAAGCACTCTCTTTAAACTTGACGTCTAAACAAGGGGATATTCCTCAAGTTTCTAGGCTCTACTTCTAACTGCGACCTCTACTTCTAGCTCCTGCAACTTGATGATTCTGAATCCTGTTAATATATATAGCATTAGTTGGAATGTAATGCTTATATTATAGTAGCCTCTGTTTTGTATATATTGACCAACTTAGAGAGGATGACTTCCTCCTTGTTCTTTAAATAAAGCACTATGATTTCACTTAGCCATATTATAAAAAAGTTTCTTATAACAATTAGCTTGGCTAGTCTTGCCTTATATAACAATTTAAGCAGGCAAAGCACCAAAGCTAGTTATCTTGTTTAATATATAAAACGTCAGGTAATTAAATCTTACCGCTCTACAGCTCTAGAGGCTTATATATATATAGAGTGACAACCTACTTAGCTTTAGCACCTAGACTAAGCTTGATTGTATAATCCTAACTTTCTACTTAAGAGTTAAAACTGACCTAGCAGGCACCGGATATAGTTACACCACTAATAACCTTATAATCTTATACAGGACTAACATGTCTTTTATTTTTCCGGGAATAAGCTTTCGGATTAGCAAGCATATACTAAAAGGCCAAGAACAACTAGATTTTAGCCATACCGCTATAGATCTAGCTGTTATAGACCGACTAGGGAAGTATAGAGATGGTTGTGGATTCTTCCTCCGCTTATACTGGCCTTAGGATTTACTATATAAGTACTTAAGCTTATATTAGTTATTAGTAGCTAATTCTATTCTTAGTAGGATGTGTTAATGTTGACTTTGGTCCCTTTTAGTGCTTTTGCATCTAGCTTAATTAGTTAAGATAAACTTACTATATTCTATATAAATGCAATAATAATATAATACAAGTGGCTAGGTTCTAAGGACACTCTTGGCGGTAGCAAACAAGGCACAAGAGGAGACAATAGTTGTTAAGCCCTTTGCTTAGGCAATAGTAGAAATGATAGTTATATAGACCTGATTGTCGCCTTAATGATTCTAGGAACCCCTAGTGATTCTGGGAGGAAGGCTCCTAGGAGCAAGGATGATTCTAGGAGTAATCTGGCTCCTAGTATAGCTTCTAATCACAATACGCAAATTAATCACTAAGTTACACCTATAGAGCTTGCTATAAATTGCTTAACAAATTTCTTATATCTTATAGATACCCTTAGCTAAGTGCTTAGCCCCTCCCAAAAACATAATTTAAATCAATCCTTTCCCTTAAAGAAGTTCTTTTATTAACAATTCATTTCTTTACTTTAGAGGAGGGTAATAGAGATGTTGTAGATATATAATATAGTAGTGTGCCCTGCTCCGGATTTTGATCCGCTTACTCTAGTGCTCTTGGCTAGTCTTCTTTAACTATAGGTCAAAGGTATAGTAGAACTTTTTGGAGAAACTTCCTCCTATTTTCTTTTGCTACCATCTTCCATTCCTAGTATTAGTCTACAGATTCTTTATTGGCAAAAATAATGATGCTGCACATATTAATAATTGTGGCTAGGGAGCTAGGTGCGTCTAATAGGCAGTCATTTAAGGAAGGAAAGTGACAGGTAGAAAGCTGTTTTATATATATAATAAAATGGCCGTTATTACTAGGGGCTAGTGCTACAATCATAACTGGCTTTATATATCTATGCCGTTAATTGCTCCTATATCTATAACTACTTTAGGCGTTTGGCCCAGACTAATCTAACCTCCTTTCTTGATTTCGATTAGGTTGTTTTTATTTTATTTTGGGTTTGGGGAAGTTCTAGAGATGTTAGAGGATAGACATTACTTAATAGGAGATTAAAAACAGGTATAGCCTACAGGGATAAAATAGAGTCACTTGTATCATATAATATAGGCATAGACATTTCTCAGGCATAACATAATCTAGATTCTTAAATTAAAATTAATCTATATAAGATTAAACATAAAAGCAGAGATTTATTATACCATTCCTAGTAGTATTGCTATTATAAGGTTGCTAAGCTTATTATAGTAAAAGGCAAATTGGGTGTCTTGAGATTTTTAGTTAATTATTTTTGGCAATGTCCACTTGTGGCTAAGCACCCTGCCTGGTTATACTCTAAAGTACCGCTAATGGTTATTATAGGAGCGGAGCCAATTGTTGGGATTTTTAGTGATGTTCCATTTCTACAGTAAGAAGTGTGCTATATATATAGGGGTTATAGGTCCCAAGTCTCCTAAATCACATACTAGACTAGGCCTATATTCCCTAAGCAGCTAATCCTTTAAAGCCTCTAAATACCCTAAATAGCTAAGTATTTGGGGCTTCTAAGTGCCCTAAGTAGCTAAGTCTTTGGGGCTTCCGACGCTAATCCTTCTAGTGCTAAGTGCCCTATAATTGCCTATAACTTCAGGCCCCTATATCTAACACCAATTCTTGCCCATTCTATGCCTTATGCTTAAGTCTGTCTTCCCTACTCTAGTATAGTAGGAAGGTAAATTGGGTGTTATAATATTTTAGTTAACTTAGCTAGGGAAGTACTTAAAAAAGCCAGAATTGGCAGTGGCCTATTCTTCTAATCCTGCTAGAGTTAGCCGCTTTTTAGCCTTGACCATAGCCACAACTAGATGTTATTGTTACGGTTTCATTATCACATGTAGTCCCAGGCCTAAGGCTTGGCAGTACTTAGGTACAGCACAGAGAACCAGGGACGTTAGGCACCAGAGTCACGTGACCCGGATCATGTGGGGGAGCGATGGAGCGACGCAAGGGCTCCTGGGCTCCTGGGAGCTAAGGGACCCCTTGGGGGCTCCCCTTGCTCCATGGCAGGAAGGTTCTATATAAGTCTGTAGTTATTCCTTAGATAGGAGCTTCATGCTCAACTCAACATAGTATTTGCAATACACTCTATTCTTATACTGTACAGGAACACCCTGACTTATTACTCTTGTGCATACTACACACAACCCAATGTTCCCACCTTGGTATAGCATCGGCTATACCATAAACGTTACACTTTGAGCATTGTCACTAGCACCTAGTGATAAGTCAACCGCCATTATGTCAAACACACCTCCAGCCTATATACCTTAGCAAGTCAAGCCGCCTAAGGTACATGACCCAAAGCCATTTGATGGCACTCAAAGCAAGCTACGACCCTTCATCAGCCAATACAAGATCTACATTCGCATGAACCCATTGTCATTTGGACAAGAAGAACAGAAGGTGTTGTGGGCATGCTCTTACCTGGAGGGGACCGCATACAATTGGATCACTACAAAACTTAAGGACTACCTTGACAACAATCATGACAATCAAGAAGATGATACAAATACAATCTTTGACGACCATAAGGAGTTTGTGACCCAACTTACCCATATGTTCGGAAACATCAACAAGGAACAACACACAGAGCAAGCCATCCAAACACTTTATCAGACAAAAAGTGTTACCGCTTATACTGGAGAATTTCAACTGCTAGCCGGAAGAATCGATTGGGACGACAAGGCCTTGACCGCTCAGTACTACCAAGGACTGAAGGAAGAAGTCAAGGACGACATTGTACAAGGAGGACGCCCAGGGGAGCTCCTCCCAATGATCAAAAAAGCAATCGACATCAACTCCTGACTATATGAGCAAAGGATGGAAAGGAGAGGTCAGTACTCCGGAGGCCACCAAAGGAAAGGTAAGAAAGACCAAACCAGCAGGTGGGAAGACCGGATGGAACTAGACACAGTCTCAAAGAAAGGAAATCCTTCCAAAGACAAGATAAACCGGCAACAAGACAAAAGTCTGTGCTTTGAGTGCGGACTACCCGGTCATCAAGCTGCCTCCCACAAGAAAGGTAACCCCAAAGGAAAGGGCAAGCCTTGGAAGAAGCATGGGCATCAGATCAATGCCATGGGAAGAACACAACAACAGCACAAGTTATGTGTTACCAACAGACATTGGATGTCAAAGGAAGAACTCAAGGAAGCCAATATTGGAACCCAAATCAGACCCAAGTTCAAACCAGCACCAACACCACCAGAATTAGCAGACAAAGCCAAATTCAGGAATGTTTAGCAGAGAACCCCAAGGGTGGGGGAAATATGGACATACAAAGAAGTCACCAAAATCAGAAACCACTATGTCCACAGGGACAGTGGGGAATCATTCTTTAGCAACACCATACAGGGAGCCAAGCTTGTCAAGGGAGGGCAGTACCGCGTTTGGAGACAAAGCACAAAAGAAGTACTGTTTGTTAACACTGTGACAAGAGAGCCTACTATAGAGCTACTCCCAGGAGAAGGATCAGTCAACAACATATCAAGCAAAGAAGACTTTACTGATATCCTAAAAGGCAGAGAAATCACCACAGAAGAGGCTCATAATAGAGCCAATCAACCCACCACTAGAGAACGGTGGAAGGTCATCAGGAAGCAACAAGGACACTTAGTATGGAGGTGTCTTACCAATAACCAGAGGATCTGGGTTAAGTGTCTAAACAACACCAGAGAAATCAACATTGATGACATGTACAATGTTGTAGACTCAGACAAGAAAGGTATCTTATGGGAAGAGGCTAGCAACAACAACATCAGCATAGAATCATGGTACAAAGACCCCACAGAAGAAACAAAACCAGCAGAGAACAATGGTCAACCATAAGTAGGACAGATTTGGGAGGTTTCGCAACAAGAATGTCATGCAATCCCCAACATCAACACCCAAGAATGGGCCAGGAAGGGGGTCACCTATCAAGAGGAAGGATGCTTCTCCCCAGAAGGTCCAAAGTACACAGAAAAATGGGAAGTCATATACCAAGATAAACAACATATCGGTTGGAAAGAAGTCAAGGGTGCAGGCACCCATATGACTATGATTCCCAGAAAAGAACATGACTTTACCAGATGGAACAGTAACCCACCAAAGGTCAGAGAGACCTGGGAACTGGAGCTAATGCCAAGAAACAGAGCCAAGAGATGTTGGACAAAGACAGACAAAGGAAAACACAACTTTATCCAGCCAAAAGACCTAGGCCAAGGTTTTGAGGTAGGACATGTCTACCGACTGACAACCAGAGATGACCACCAGAATGGATGGGTCAAGGTTCTCCAAGGCACTAGCCACAAAGAACTATATGCATCAGGCTATAGTCAACAGATAACACTTGACATATGGATTCAAGGAAAGAAGCTCAGAGTAATGATTGACTCTGGAGCAACAGGCAACTTTATGTCACCAGAAACGGTAAAACGACTAAACATACCAGTATAAAGCATCAACCCCTATGACTTAACAGTGGTCAACAGAACGGACCACAATGCCAGAAAAGTTACAAAGGAAACCATTCCAACAAAGATGACAATTGGACAACATACTAAGGAGATTTAGATGGATGTCATACCTATAGGAAGGCACAAGGCCATCCTTGGAATGCCATGGATTAAGCAACATAATCCCAAGATCAACTGGAAGACAAGAACAGTAGAGTTCTCCAGGTGCGCCTGCAAGAAAGCAGAATGACTATATAGTAGTGTAGAGATTAGCACAGTCTTATACAATATGCCAGGACATGCCGCCCAAGGTCCACTATAGGTCAGTAACTATGTTGTTACTGGTTTAGAGATACCTAAGGAATACAAGAAGTTCAAACAGATGTTCAGGAAACCAGATGATGCCATGGCATTACCAGAACATCAGGAATGGGATCACAAGATACCCATAATCAAAGGAGAGAAACCACCCTTCAAGCCACTCAGACAAATGAGTAAGGACGACCTCAAGACATTAAGGGAATATTTAGATAAAAACCTTGCAAAGGGATTTATATGACCATCCATATCACCAGCAGGAGCGCCTGTGGTGTTTGCACCAAAAAAGGATGGGCAGGAGGAACCACCGCCAAGCGATTCTGTATTGACTACAGAAAGCTAAATGCTATTATGGTTAAGAACCGTTACCCAATTCCGCACATAGACAACTTGCAGGACAGACTAGGAAAAGCAAGGGTCTTTACCAAACTTGATTTGAGAGGAGCATATAACCTCATCAGAATAAAGGAAGGTGAAGAATGGAAAACAGCATTTCAAACATACTATGGGCATTACAAGTATCTAGTCATGCCATTTGGATTGACCAATGCCCCTACAACATGTCAGATAGTAGTCAACAACATGTTAAGACCATACCTTGACCGATTCTGTATATGTTACCTAGACGATATCCTTGTCTACTTAGAGGATAAAGAGGAACATACATGACATGTCACAACAGTGCTAGGAGCACTGCAAAAGAAATCGCTACTTCTCAAACCAGAGAAATGCAAGTTCTTTGTCAAGAAAACAGAGTTTCTTGGACATATTGTCTTGACTGACAGAGTATCCATGGACCCGCAAAAGGTCCAGGCTATTTCAGATTGGGGACAACCCAAAACCATAAAACAAGTTCAATCGTTTCTAGGACTTACAAATTATTACAGGAAGTTTGTCAAGAACTACTCAAAGATCACAGAACCACTTACAAAACTAACACATAAGGACAAGCCTTTTGCATGGACAAAGACAACAGAACAGGCTTTTCAAATGTTAAAAGCCGCCTTTACTCAAGAACCCATACTTGGGATATTTGATCCCAAACAACCAATAGTTGTGAAAACAGACACATCTGACAGAGTGGTCAGAGCAGTCATAAGTCAGAAAGGAAAAGACAGGAAGCTATATCCAATAGCTTACCACTCTTGCAAACTCTTATCAGCCAAGCTAAACTATAAGATTTACAATAAGGAACTGTTAGCCATCATGGACGCTGTACGCAAATGGAAGGTATACTTACAGGGAGCAAACCACCCAGTTCAGGTGCTTACCAATCATAAGAACTTGGTATACTTCTTCACAACAAAGGAACTCAATCGCCAACAGGTCCGATGGGCAGAAACACTAGCTTCACTAGATTTGCAAATCCAGTATATAAAGGGAACAGACAACACTAGGGCGGATGCCCTTAGCAGGAAACCTGGCTACAAAGAAAACAACCAAAGTAAACCATTTGCCATATTCAAGGAGAAAGACAGCAAGATTGTTTTCAACCAGGCAGAAATTGCAGCAGTAATAAGGGTCAAAACAGACCCTTATACTAAACAAATATGGGCTGCATATGCAGAGGATGCAACAGTGGAAACAGAAGCATACCGCTTTGGAACAACCACAGAAGGGCTCCTTACACACAAAGGAAAAGTCTATATCCCAAGGAAGATATGACTAGACTTCATTCATGAACAACATGTGCTACTGGCACATGGACACCAAGGAATACACCATACTATGGACCGACTGTCCAGAACATACTGGTTTCCTGGTATAAGGAAAATGGTAAAAGAGGTAGTATCAAGTTGCAACACTTGTATATAGAACAAAGCCACAAGGCATGCTCCATATGGACAAATGCAGACACCTAATATGCCATCTTAACCATGGAAATCCATTGCTTGGGATTTTGTGATAAAACTACCATTATCCAAGGAACCAATAACAGGAGCAGAGTATGATTCTATCCTGGTCATCACCAACAGACTCACAAAGTATGCATATATGTTACCATACAAGGAAGCAAGCAACGCCAAAGAACTGGCATATATGTTCCTAAGGGTCATGGTTGCAAACCATGGCATACCAGACAAAATCATCTCCGACAGAGACAAGCTCTTTATGTCAAAATTCTGGACAGCCCTCATAGGATTGCTAGGAGTCAAAAGAAAGATGTCTATGGCATTTCACCCACAGACAGATGGACAAACGGAACAACTAAATCAGACTATGGAAGCATATCTCAGGTGTTACATGAACTACCAACAAAATGATTGGGTGCAGTTGTTGCCACTGGCACAGTTTGCATACAATAGTTCCAGCACCAAAACAACAAAGATATCACCAAACTACACAAACTATGGATATGACCAGTTGCGTACAAAACACCACTACTTAACAAAGACAACAACAAAGCAGCCAGGATTCAGGTCAAAGGACTGAAGACACTACATCAGGAGATGGTCTCAGACCTCAAGTTCATCACAGAAAGAACAGCATCCTACTACAACAAGAAACATAGTATGGACCTATACTAAAAGAGGGGGATAGAGTCTATCTGCTCAGAAAAAATATTCAAACAAAACAACCAAGCAGTAAGCTAGACCACAAAAAGTTGGGACCATTCAGAATTGACAAAGTCAAAGGGAAGATGAACTATAGATTGTCATTACCCAAGACTATAAACATCCATCTGGTGTTCCATGTATCACTTCTTGAACCAGCACCTCCTGGAGCACCAAGAGCTCCAAAAACAGAAATCCAACCAGTCAACCCAAACACCAAGTACAATGTCAAAGAACTACTAGACTGTCAGTATGTCAGAGGCAAGGTCATGTATTTGATCAAATGGTTAGGACACCCACCATCAGAAAACACATGGAACCCAAGGCAAATCTCAACTGCCCTAAGAGGTTGCGGCGTTCCACCGCCAGCATCCAAGGTTGCCCAGAATTCCGGACCAGGATCAAAGGCGGGGTCAAGGTCAAGGAGGCCATGGTCGGCCAGGAAGGACAGGTCGGTAGCCAACAACTTGTGTTGTTGCTCACCCTCGTTTTCCAACCTCTCCTTTGTCTCCCTCTCTTCTCTTTCCACAGCTTCCAGTTCCTTGAGGGAACCAAGGCCGCGACAAATCATCCAAGTGGACTTTTCACGGAACACTTCTTCCAGACGCTCAAGGCGCAGCAGTTTGCTGGCCGCCTCCTGGAGGATCCGGAAGTCTCTTTCTTTTCCCGCTGAAGGCAAAGACCTTCATCAGTCAGCATTTCCACATCACAACCGTCAGACCATGAACATCGCAAGATTGACCACAACAAGCACATTCATTACACCAAGAGGATTTGTTGACAACTTGACACTCCAGGGAATGTTTTTCGCAGTACAAACAGGAAGGCATAATGTCACCAAAGATTTCAATAAAGTCAGCAAGCGCGCAACGTTCTCTGAGCTTCTTAGAACGGTCGGGAGGCATGTTGAAGGAAGAAGGTCATTGGGCCTTACAGGATATTTTCCATATGTCATTTAAGCATGGAGGCCATGCTAGTACGGAAGGGGATAGTGTTACAGTTTCATTATCACATGTAGTCCCAGGCCTAAGGCTCGGCAGTACTTAGGTACAGCACAGAGAACCAGGGACGTTAGGCACCAGAGTCATGTGACCCGGATCACATGGGGGAGCGATGGAGCGACGCGAGGGCTCCTGGCTCCTGGGAGCTAAGGGACCCTTGGGGCTCCCCTCGCTCCATGGCAGGAAGGTTCTATATAAGTCTGTAGTTATTCCTTAGATAGGAGCTTCATGCTCAACTCAACATAGTATTTGCAATATACTCTATTCTTATACTGTACGGGAACACCCTGACTTATTACTCTCGTGCATACTACACACAACCCAACGTTCCCACCTTGGTATAGCATCGGCTGTACCATAAACGTTACAGTTATATAGTATATTTTGATTAAAACTTTACTTAAAAAAAATAGTAACGCGCAATTTGCCTTTTACTATAACAAGGAGTTAAGACAAACACATACAGATATCAACGCCAAAAATAGACCAGGTAGTCACAATTTTTTGTAGTAAAAGGGGCAAAGCCGATTTTACAAGCGACTATACCTACTATTTGGTCAAGATTTGGACTTCTATATAATGACTAGGCTTGGCTGCGGAAGAGAAAAATCTTGTCAGGCTGACTCTATATAAATAGATCCCCCTACCCTAAAACAATTCCTCCTTTATCCTCCTCCCTTATTATCCTGCTTCCCGACCAAGAATTTTCCCTATTATCGCCAAGAGCGCTATAACTACTTGTAAGACGCGCGTAACTACTACTACTAGTGTCAACCAAGGACATAAGAAGGGGAGTGCTTCTACTAAACTAAAGAAGCTTGTTAAAGGTATCAAGAAGAAGAAAGATCGTCTTGTAGCAATGATTGCTTCTGCTCTAAAGGTTAAGAGCGGCGATAATAGTTATAATAGGAAGCATATAAAATCAGAAGACATAAGTACAAGCCATATATTTACTCCTCTAACTCAAGTCAAACTTTTATAGAATAAACAATAATTACAAGATCTTGGTACTGTTTTATATAGTGTTAAAGTTGACTATAGGGAAGGAATGAATAAAGAAGAGTTTAGGCCAATATTAAGAAGAAACCTAAAGGAGCTTTTACCGGATAATACCCACTTTTAAGGCTTTCTTTACTTAAATATAAGAGGTGGAGCATAAGCGTTCTTTGTGATACGGTTTAATAACAAAGCTTAGTGGGTAGATTGGGTCCTTAATGGCTTTAATAAGAATTCTAATCGGACAACAGAAAGAGCGCTAGAGATTTGGGAACCAAGGAAGAGAACAGCACTTTTTGAAGTGGTTATACGGGATGAATAGAAGAGACGGCCTGGATGGGCTTGTAACTTAGCCGGTTACCCGGCAGTTCAGACACCAGATTACTATTATCGACGCTCAGAACCTCATCTTGGCTTTTATAATAGGCCTCCGGATATAAAGGGATTCTTGAAAGAGATGAAGCTAAGGATTAACAGCTTGGACCGGGACTGTTTTGGAGATCCCCATTTTTTTGAATAATAACAATGTAACGTCTGTCCCTACGTCCCGAGACGCACCGTGTCACAAGACAAACTTATAGTTTTGGAATCAGAAGTTTTTTCTTAGCAAGTCTACGAAGTTATTATTAATATGCCAATTTCTTTGGCCATTTCTGCTTAAGGAGACCGCTTAGCAATATGAAAAAGATTGTGGTTGATCATGCTGTCGATCATCTCAATCAGGCCTCTGATCGCCGTTTCGACTATACCCCCCTGCTTAATCGCGACCATTACAGTTTGTTCAAAATTCGGAGCACTTGGGGAAAGGTTCTATAACAAAAGAATATAGCTCTAAATTTTGAAACGTTTAAAGAAAAAAATGATGAAGTCCGGGAGTTACTCCGGTGTGAGGAGTGGCGCATAAAAGCCACATGTTTTAGCTTCAGGATTTAGTGCTAATTAGCGAGTACTGGCCTAAATTAGCCTGGTCAAATAATGCTGTAAAACTAGAGCCTCAGGCACTAAGACTCAGCAGTGGCTGAGACTGGGAATTTTCTTTCCTGAGGCCGATAGGGCTTTTTTCATGATCCGGCCCGAGCCGGCGACGCGATTTGGCTGATTAGGCAACCATTGGAGAGCCAGCACCCTCCTCTAAACATCATCAACCCGCTCTCATCTAATGATAGTCTCAGAATTATTGAACAGTCTTTCGCTATCCTTGTTATTCTTCGTGAAGTCCGTACAGCAAGGGCGCAGATACCAAAGATTCGGCCAAGACTCTATTTGCTATCAGGTAGCAGCGCTTATGACGGTCCATCTCCTGAGATAGAGATGTCCTTTTTAATACCCGTGGACTTATCTTTGGCTGAATCTCCCCATCCAAACGCAATCCTATGTCATAAATGCAAAGCTCTTCTTGGCTCCCGATGTCGGCAAGACCGTGTCAACCAGGAATCTGAGGAGGCAGCTGAAGCTGGCCTACCGTTGCAGCGGTTGGTAGACAGCGAAGCTGTAGCTCGGGAAATGGTGACTTCGGATTTGATTGAAATCACTGCCTTGGAGGGTTGCACATTATGTTTACTTCTTGTGGACTGTCTACTCAGCGATGATTTAACAGCTATGCGTGAACATTGGGAAAGGAGCAAAGAAGACCCTAATTATGCGCCCTTTTTAGTCAGACATGAGCTTTATGATGATGGAGAACAACCCCCCTTCCTAAGTGTGGAATATGAACCCCCACAAATTGATTCATGGCCGAGGAACAGAGAGATAAAGGCAATGGTACAGCTGCATACTGAAATCGGTAAGCTTGTTTGGCATTTACTGATTTAAGTCAAAGGCTAATCTATTAATTCTTACTAGAACTCCAGGAATTCGCAAATTATGGCTTTGTCGAAGACAAGACTTCATCAAATTCAAGTTGGAATGCAGCGTTGCAATGGATTAACACCTGCTCCGAAACCCATCATGCTTGCATTGAAGATTGCACAGCGCTTCCTCTATTGCCTACTAGGGTCATTGATATTGGGCTAAACCAGGAAATAGAACCTCGACTGCATGTTTCGGGACCACATGGGGAGAATGCGAGATACGTCACCCTCAGTCACTGTTGGGGAGCATACATGCCTTTGAGGCTCCTCAAGAACAACATCTCATCAATGGAGAAAACCGTGCCATTCAACCAGCTATCGAGGACGTTTCAAGATGCGCTCATTATCTGCAAGCGTCTTAAAATACGCTATATATGGATCGACTCACTTTGCATCATACAAGACTCAGACTCAGATTGGCAAGAACAAGCGGCTCTTATGAGCCAATTCTACCACAATTCCTACCTCAACATCGCAGCTACACACGCTATCGATGGTCGACATGGGTGTTTCTCGTTTAGAAACCCCCAATTGATCTCACCGATCAAAGTTAAGCTCGAATGGGGCCCGCAACCAGGGGTCTACTATTGCGTGAAGGCATACTTCTGGAAAATGAACGTTCTTGAAACACCCCTGCAACGACGAGGCTGGGTTTGCCAAGAGCGCTTCCTTTCTCCCCGCACACTTCATTTTGGGGCCAGACAGCTATTCTGGGAATGTAGGGAGAGCTCATTGTGCGAACAGTTCCCACTTCGCATGCCCAGCCAAGTTACCTATAGCCTATCAACAGGAATCGCGCTCCACGTCCGAGGCTCAGAGATGCGTAGAAACGCAAACATGGCAGCCGACTCGAGTCTGGATGCTTTCAATATCTGGAACATGATCGTGGGCCGTTACTCCTCGTGTGCCTTGACTTACGAGAGTGATAAGCTGATCGCTATTGCTGGACTAGCATCAAAATTGGAGAAAGAAATCAAGAGCCAATATCTAGCTGGCTTGTGGCGGAAGCATCTGGCATATCAGCTGCTATGGAACATACGTGGGCGGACTGCAGAGGCCCCTCGACTCCGAACACGAGAGTACAGAGCGCCAACATGGTCATGGGCCTCGATCACTGCATACATTGAGAATGCTTGTCAAGTTCACTTTGCAGATGAGCGAGATATTATTATTTCAATTAGCAGCGTCAGTGTTGAGCTGTTGTCAGCATATCCTTTCGGCCAGGTGAAAGGCGGCAGACTCGAGCTGGAGGGATATTTAGCCCAAATGAACGTCATCTTAATAGAATCGAAAAACAACAGAGGATTATATAACCTCTGTATCGGCGGTGTTCGGGCCGGGAACGGGATTCTCGATACTGATAGTGACGAGCCTACAACCCGAGATGATCTGTACTATCTTCCCATCAGATATGTTCCCGATCCTCCTGTGAAGATAAATGCCGATGGGAGCAGGGAACTTTCACCACAAGTTGTCGGGATTGTTCTTCAATCTAAAGGCGAGGGCAATGCTCTTGAATTTACCCGGGAAGGACGCTTCGAGCTCATTTCTGCGGTCGATAATTTCCAAGCGGCTTGCCGCCAGTTCAACAGAGGACGGGGAGTGCATGAAGACGGTAGGGAGCCTTTCGAAGTCAGTCAGTGGGGATATCCACACTCAATCACCATCTTCTAAAATATACACTTCTCTGGATTGGACTTTGTCATGGTATTTTCTTGGAGATGTATGCTTTGGTGTTCCACGCTTCTGACGGTTGAGGAAAACATTGCATGTAAGGCTGCATCGGAAATTTTACAGCTAGGGCGTAGCGTCAGAGTCCTTTGGGCGATCTGAATTCCAATAGAGAAGTGATTCGGCCTTTTCTGTCAAAGGAGGCTACTTTACGACTAGAAAAGATATGATGGATGGCAAACTGTTTCCAGCCCCTTGGGCACTCGTGTGCTATCGAGTTGACTGACTAGGCTTGATGAATGGGGACCTTAGCTCAGGATGAATCAATTCTTTTTCTGACTGAGCGTCTCCCTGATTCCATGCCTTCGTTACTCTACAGAAAACTTTCGTTTCGTGTTGGCCACCAGCTCCGCGAGCGTTAGAGCAGCGCGAGATTTTGGCATGTCGGCTGCAGAGAGCAGCAGCCAACCTCTTGAAAACGGTAGTTAGTTTGCCGTCTGGTTGTTAAATTAAGTAAATCAATACAGTATTCCAAACTTATTTCGAAGGCTTCGTGTGAGCCGCAGGTTGGCACCCAAGTACGCTCGCTCCGCAGGGATATCGGCTATAAATAGCATGTTTCTCGAACCTTCCATAGGCACATGCCCTCTGGTACGCCGTTGCCAAACCGCTGCCAGTCACTCGTCTCGTTCACGACACCATCACCACGGTAGGCTAACATGGACAGAGCCAGTCGAGTATTGGCGCAAGGCGTGCCTCCTGGCATACCTAGATCATACCGTGCTCTTGCAGATTATGGCGACGTCCCTCATTCTACACTCCATCATCGTGATCGCGGACGACCCTCGATGGAAGAGAAGGCGCGAGGCCAACAATACCTCAAACCATATGAAGAAGATGTTGTCGTTAAGTATTTGCTACAAATGTCCGACCTTGGACAACCGATACGAATACAGTAAAAGGCGAAATGGATGTCGTTGTTATTTACTTAATTTTCTTTAGCGAGGTCCACTTCTGGACACTTGTGGCTGTGCACCCCTGTCCGGATGTACCCGGAGGTACCTCTGCTAAGGCAGCATTTGGCGACCTCTTAATTTACCCCACCATCTGCTCCGCCTCTCCTTTCCATCTCTGCAGTCAGCACTTTCCGGCAGCAACCATGTCGCCACAACTGAATGATACTGTACACATTTTGATTAACGCATTGCTAGAAGGTGCTCACTACCACTTGTTACGATACAGTTGCTTGCAAAATCGGTTTTGCGTCATCTCGCTTGGATGTGAGCACAGACCACCACGGACAATTTTTTTTGGCGCTGACACCATAGCGTTATCCCGGCCACGTGGCTCTTTCATGAAAACCCCGCTCAAAGCTTCTCCGCCAAAGCTCGGAACACTCCACATTCTCCACAGCCTAGTCCGCATCTTTCCCTCGTCCTAGTAATTTAGCACATTGATCGTCTTCAAACAACCCGCCTACTACTCCTCTCTCAGGTCATCACAATCATCCTGTACTGATTCTCAGAATGGCAGATCCTCTGAGCATTACTTCGGGGATCCTGCCTTTGACAGTGTTTGCATTTCAAGCTAGCCGAGTGCTCTACCAGACAGTCGCAAGCTTACAAAATGACCAGAGGTCCGTACGGCAGTTCAAAGAAGAGTTGAAAGCTCTCGGCGGAACCTTAGAAACGCTGCAAGAAACAGTTTCTAATACGAATATTGACCTGTCGATATTACGAATTCCCCTCCTGCGGTGCGGCAAGGCTTGTGAAGACTTTAAAACCCTGATCATCGAACACACAACACATTCCGATGAATCCAAGACAAGCTTTTGCGATTGGGCTAAGCTGAAGTATCTGGGAAATGACATCGTTGGACTTAAGAATATATTAGCGGGTTACAAATCTACTATTATGATCGCGCTCGGCGATGCGAACATGTCTGTTTGGCGCCTTCTGTCTAGGAATCTCGTGTCAAAACTAACATATCCTACAGGCGCACGTCTGCGGTAACTACAAGCGCCCTCAAAGAATATAAGGATTTGGTCACGAATGCGACTGTGGATTTGGAAGAGCACCTCCGAGAGATCAACGACAGATTGCAATCCTTTGCTCCACAGGGTCCAACACTCTCTATTGAAAGTACGGTAAAACAGCAGGAAATACAGGAGGAGAAAGACAGCATCAAGCAGTGTCTAGCCATTTGTGCGCAAGCATCTATGCAAGCAGATAAAGACCGCATAAATATCTTCGAAGATATTTCCACAGCTGACGATGACCATGTGGTGATCGTCTCAACGATTGGAGACTTGATTTCAGCTAGGCGTGTTACTGCCGGGGCCAGATCCCAACAGTGGCTACGTCAAATTCCTGATGCTACTCTACAGCAACTCTCACACAATCTCGGTCATATGGCAGCGGAGGAGCCAGTAGAGCAGCAGTCCGAAGCTAGTGATCATCTTGAGGGGCGTTACGGGACAAACCGAGGACTTGGGTGGAGACCGAGGCAGGTCGGAGGCCACATTAGTGATCTCTCTCTTCAGCAAGTGTTACGGGAGATGTCAAGTATTCATTTGGAGCATGGTAATAACAGGGGAAGTCCGTCCTCGCGAGGCATCACCATATCTGTTCAAGACGATGTTAAGGCGACAGACAAAGACGGCCGGACACCTCTCCACGACGCTGCTCGGGCAGGCTCAAACGAGACTGTACTCTACCTTCTCGATAGAGGTGCTGATGTCAAGGCGACAGACAAAGACGGCCGGACGCCTCTCCATGACGCTGCTCAAGCAGGCTCACAAGATGTTACACTCCAGCTTCTCGATAGAAGTTCTGATGTCAAGGCGACAGACAAAGACGGCCGGACGCCTCTCCACAATGCTGCTCGGGCAGGCTCAGAAGATACTGTACTCTACCTTCTCGAGAAAGGGGCCGATATTCAGGTGACTGACAAGGACGGCCGGACGCCCCTCGATAATGCCGTCTCTACAAATCTGGCCAGCCTTATCTGTCTGCTCGTCCCCCTGGGCGTGAGTTCGTGCAATATTGATAACAACGAACTGTTGGTCCTCCGGCAATCATTTAGCACACTCTCTCTTCCCAATTCCAATGCTGCATTATTCCTCCCACTTCCCGACTCTGTCGTCCATTATTCAAGTCTTTATTGGGGTGGATTCAAAACCTACGAAGAATGCAACAAGGCTATTGGCGATATATTGACGATATCAAGGACGAAAGAAGGACATAGTTACACTGCTAGGCCGGTCTCTGAATATCTTGCTGAAATTCATCCTGATTGCGGCTTGGACTTGCTAGATTGGATTACGCGCATTTGTGGCGCTTACTTTCAAGCGCGTAGTGAGAAGACGGAAGCCAGAATTCGTCCACAAAGCAGCTATTTGCGGGTGCGTCCAAACCACCAGTCAAATAAATCCAACGAGACGCCACTTACATTGCCCACATCTAACCAGCACGAGGTGGTTGTGACTGGCTTGTTAAATGCCCAGAAGCTTACATTGATCCTCTCTTCAGAATCTGAGGCCGCTATGTCAGAAGTTATATCTGCCTTAACCTGGATGCTTGCAGTCCTCCAACCACGACCGGAAAATGTTGAAGGCTTGTTCTACCTTTCTTTGAGCGAAGATTTTCTAGACAGTGGCATACCTCAGCCTATAAAACTCATACCTGAGAAACCTGATCGGTACTGTTGGATGGAACTGTTCACCTACTGTGTTGTCGTGGGAAACCTCCCGGTTGCTGAAGTAGTCATTGATATTGCTACTGAAGGTCTGGAGATAGATTTTGATCTCCTCGTTGAACTTGCAGCCGTAGATCGACAGGCTACAGTAGAGGATGGTGTCACGATGTTGTACGGTTTTGACACTGCTATTGTTCCGCTGGCGCCTGCTGAAGCTAGACGGTGGCATTTTATGACGACGGAAGGAAGACAAATTACACCGAGGCGTGCTGAGCACGAATTGATCAAGCGTAAGCTCGACACGGTATCTTTGGGGGGTCAGTATCTCTTTGGGAAAGTCTATGTAGGGTGGTGTCCTGCTCCTGTTGTCGGAATTTGCTCGCCAGCATTCATGTCGTTGGCGAGCGAAGTTATCAAGCCTTCCGGCGTTCCGGCTGTGAAACACTTGGAAGAGCAACCTGAGCGGAGCTCGGCTAAAGATGTCTCATTCGTCCCACGGTTTGGTTTTCTTGGATCGTCTCTCGGCCTCTCTGCCGGAGTCAAAAGAGAGAAAAAATACAGGAGAGTTGTTGTGATTACCAAACGGACGCAAGGAAATAATTTTGAGGGAGTTCTTGCTTCGGCAATGAGGACACCATCTATTTTCTGGGACAGTAGATACGAGAGAGCATGGCTTCTACCAGTGATCTCAGTTCTAGCTTTTGCTTCGCTTCACTTCATTGAGTCGCAAAAGTACAGCTTTCGAAGAGAGAGAAATGGAAAGTCCGAGAAAACCGGCATCGACCACTGCGACGACATGAAAACCAAAAAGACGAATACCACCGAGGACGCGGCTTTTCTCCTCAGACGAAATAGCTCCTTACAAGTCGATACAGCTAATGGTGAACCCGTCAGTGATCCACCAACATTCGCAATCATAGCGAGAACTATTTGGGAGAGAATGTGCGATGGTGAGGACCTGTGCATTAGTGACCTAAGTGGACACAATCTCGAAGTTGGAGAAGGTATCTGCGGGTACGACCTGACCGAAGCGATGCACGAGAAAAGAATCCAGCTGCGAAGGTTGCAGTACCTTGGAGGAATGAGAAGTTGGATACCTCTCTGCCAAGGCCACAAGATACAGATCATATTCTCGCAATACGTTGGTGAGGTGCTAAGCTGCGAGTGTGACGCCGCCAATGGCTTAACAGCTGGTCAGCAGCCCGCTAAAGGCAGCTTGACCTGTCTACTTGATGACTTGAGATCGTTCTACGGCGCAAATTGGAGTATGCTTAACCAAAACTCCTGCTCGAATGGATTGCCAATTGGGGAAAATTTCGAATGGATCCCACGAGGGTGTGTGGTCGGAGAGGGTCAAAGCTTCTGCAGTCGCCGAATGTTGCAATCCATCACCGAGAAACAGCCCAAAAGGTGGAGAAAAAAACTTTCTCCCAATACTATTCCACAAGGAAGTCTGATGGGCCCCAGCACAATTCAATTACCGGAGGGCAATCGCTTGATTCGCTTTGGTTCGGCCACTCTTACCAGTACGTGAAGCCATCGCCCCGAGTGTCGGCAGTGGGCACCGTTCAAAGAACCTGCTTCGAAATTTAGCTGTAGTCGTTTACGGTCAGATTTCCAAGACTCTACACATAGCCTAACTCTACACCTAGCCTAAAGAGCAGATATGATCGTGGTAGGATCAACATCGGGACTCACAGCTAAAGTAAATACCAGCTAAAAAGCTTAAGCATTTGTTCCCCTTCATCGCTCGTTTGGGGGGCGCTGGTTCTGTACAGAGTGACGGAATCAGTTTCGGCGTGTTCGGTTGCCAGCATGTTGACAGCCCTACTTGTATCTGATTTTAGCCTTTGTTTGTGGTTAGATTATTTCCCGTAATTCATGATTTACTTGAAGCGAGACGGCCAGTGAAATACTATACTACTGTATAGGAAATTCTGTGTAGGAAATTTGCTCTATGGCGTTTGGCCTTGTCTGATGGATAGTATGAATGTACTGCGAGACAAAAGTAGAGACGTGAAGAAGTGCTGGCAGTCGGACCTTTCTTTGAAAGACTCGTCTTGGAGATATTTCTAAACTATTCATGACGTGGCTGGCTGGTGGACTGGATGTTAGATCTTTGTTGCCAATGATTATCTGGCCAGCTGTTACCCACCGAAGCAATTAGACTACATTTTCTACCCCTAGATAGCACTATGTATGCTCCGAATCTGGATACACCGACTCCTGAATCAGCTTTGAGCGGCTCAAGCGTGTGTTTAATCCACAGACAAAAGGACGTGCTACAATACTGCACATCCCAGCGACAACAAATTATGTTCTAACCATGCATGAGAGTGGAGTAGCAGACACAGCCAAACATTCGGGTTCGCAGGTACATCTCTAGCGCTTAGCTGCTGTTGTGCGTATAGGACGATGTGCGATTCCCAATGGTCCCGTAACAACGGGTCACCCAATTCGGAGGTCGTGCTGCGGTGAAAATTGTTGGTGCTGGAGTGTGTTTGGAGTACCGTTGGCGTTGTGATTGATCTTAGGTGTGTTGAGAATAATTTGGTGATTTGGTGAGTTTGGCCATGTCAGTTGATTAGTAAGCAAATACAGGGACCCGCAGAAAACTCTCGGCACTCTGAGGGCCACATGTCCTTGCCGTGGAATGACGTTGCAACTTCCCCCTCTCCCCAAACCCCCACCAAAATTGCCAAGTCCTTATTGCGTGCACGCTATCATGGAAAACAGGCCTTTCGATAGGCTTAACAGTGATCATTCTTTAAACTATGGAACCGCCGTAAATCCGACATCTGGCGGCCCGAGCGCTCGCCAAGCCAGCCCCGCAGCCGAACAAGCTGATCAGCCAAGCGGCGGACAAGCATTACCACTTCTCCGACTTAGTGGATGGGACAGTGAGAAGCAATATGACAAGCACAACCTAGTGTGTATCCATTATGACTTTTAGTGGAAGATATCTTAGCGGGAGAAGATCAGAGCTAGGCGTGTCTTTTCAGACACAGATCCTGATCTCGTCTTGGCTCCGAGTGATTTTTGGAAGGTTAAGTTCCACCCCCGACTTGATAACTATCTCAAGGACGAGGACAAATTCCCAGAAGATAAATATACGTGCGAAGAAACGATTATCGAAGTGTCTGTCGAGAAAAGCCGTCGACGCGGCCTGACGAAACGATGCCAGAAGCTGGAGATCGATTGGCAGCAAGTTGACGAACACCTAGAAGGTCTGAGTGACTTGTTCAGTATGGGAAGGAAGATAACCCTCAGCATGGAGTTTGTTTACAAGGAAGTTGCTTGTGATGCTGTAACAGTAAAGGGGAAGAAGAAGAAGAAAAGCGCGACAGAGGCTCAAAGGCTTCAGAGAGCCGCCGAAGCTGGTCTTTAGACTCGAGTCTACGAAAAGTATCGTTATAGAGCTAAACACTGCAAGCAAGGACCCCATTGCTGGCCGGATAAGCGAGGGATTTACCAGAAGCTGCTGCCAGGCCAGCTTGAAGAGATTGTCGGACATATCAAAGAGACGATGAAGGAAGGGGAGACGGAGGAGGACGTCGATGTTCGCATCGAGATCCCACCCTATATAATCAAAAATATATTAGAAAACAATCGCAAGCGGAAGGCAGATGGCTCCATTGACCATCGTCAATGTAAAGCACTCGCCTCCTCCTATAATAGATGTTGCGATACGGCCGAAATACCACCTGTTAAAAAACTAGGGGACATGGAAGGCGATAGACAGGCCATGCTTGAGGAGTACTGCAACTAGGGCCTGGCACAAGTCAAGAGCGAAAGGTGGAGACAAGCACTATAGATTGCAAATCAGGTTGCGATAAATCAGTTCCTAGAACTAAACACTATCTTGTAGCATCTAAAGGTCGTCGTTGAGCTTATAGCAAAGAATAAGGTAGCCCTAGGCATCGCTCTACAATTTGTGAGCAACATCAAAAAATTCTAGCGGGAGATAGGAAAGTCTTAAAGCACGAGGGAGGATATTTCCAAGATTTCTTTCTTATTTGTTCTTGATTTATCTAGAGTACTACGTAATAGATATTCCTGCGTGACGGAAGTGATTCTTTGTAATGTGTTTATCGTCACCTACCACGTCAACGTACTACTCTAGAAACATCTTGAACTCCCTTATAATGAAGTCCTCGTTTTCGTGCCACTTTTTCTTGATAAACTTCTTTAGTACGCCAAAAACCTCCTTAATAGGATTAAAGTCAGGCGAGTACGGTGAGAGGAACTCTAATACTACTCTTGCGTCTTGACATATCTGCACGATCTTTTCTGAATGGTGCCAAGACGCGTTGTCCATTATGATAACAGATTTTGCCTCTAGGTATCTGCCACAATGACGTAGCAACTAGGCAATGAAGTCTTCAAACAAATCACAGTCTGTTGATCCTTGGTATACTCGCCTTAGCATAATGCCATCTTGCGCGTATACTGGAAGAATGTGCCATCTTTATCTATAAAGACAAGCTGGTCAGGTTTGTACCTCGATATCTTATATAGGTAGTGATCTCGAAGGTCGGCATCCCGTTGTTGTGCGATGCGTCGGATCGTTTTTCGTGTCCAGCCTATTGACCTTAGAGTCCGACCGATTGATCTCTCCGATATCCTTTTACGAAACCTGCGATAGAAGAAGTCTGCCATTTCGCATCGATACAGGTAAGGCTGTTTGATGAGTAAGTCGCAGAGAGCTTCCTGTATAGGTGGTGTAATACAGCTACGACGGCCGACGGTCTTTGTTCTTTGGGGGGTGGGCATGTCGGACTGCTGTTGTCTCTTTAGACGAATTCTCTGGACAGCGCGGACCCTGTATAAGGCTTTTGTGGCTATTAGCTTGGTCTCGAAACCTTCTTTTAGTAATGCGTTGATTAAAACATGCTGTGTAGCATTTAGTTGTGGCGCCATGTTTGCTGACAAAAATGGATGACAGGAAACAAAAGAAGAGGAGGGAAGGAGTGATGGAGGAAAATAGTGGAGACGGTCGCTAGCCTATTCTGTTTCTGTAAGGGCAGAGGGGGGTACCTCTAGGTACATCCGGGGCAGGGGTGCACAGCGACAGTAGTCCAGAAATGGACCTCGCTAAAAATAATTAATTAAAAAAATAACGACACCCATTTCGCCTTCTACTATAAATATGTAGACAGTTTATATAAACTTTAATTGAGTATGTGTCCGCATCCACAAGTGACGCTCCCGTAGTGCCGCCAAATTTGGAGCCTGTTCTGGCCGCTCAATCCCAAATTACGCAATTCAAGTGTTGAATGAGCGATGCGCATGGACCTGCTTTTCTTAGCCTAGCGCTGCCATTAAGCCGCAAACTGTCATTACCTCAGAAACACCTAGTACTTCACTTAGACATCAATGACAACAACCTCAATTCTGACTTCACTTGAGTTCTCTCTATTTTACCCTTTTTATTGCTTGATTCGACATCAAGGTCTCTTGCCAATTCACGTCTAGTAAGGAGGAAACAAGATGGATCGCAAATCAAATATTATAGATACTATCTAATAGAGACAAAAGGAACAATCTTTTAGTCACCAAACTTATCACTACGTCTTATAGAATAATTCACCTATCCACATCTCAGCATAATAAGGTTATCCTATATAGTTGACTGTGCGGCTACATCTCTAAGTGTCTTGACATCTTTGTATCTAACCACCCCTTAGTAGAGGCCTCTTCCCCTTGTCATCCTTATCCTCATCTTGGTCCTCCAAATCATTCTTTTTTTCTTGTATATGCTCAAAACTTTTACCTTTATAGGGCCAAAGACCTGCTACGTCTGTGATATAAAACCGCTTAAGTTGACAAATTAGTTGTTCCGACGGGCTTGTGACCTAGAGCTAGTCAAAGAGATTAACTAAATCCTCCTTGTCCTTTTTGTCTAGCGGATTTTTCTTGGATTCCCAGTCCTTTATTTTTACTACTAGTCTCCTTCTGGTTTTCTTATCTTTATCTTCCTCTTCCTCCGAATTTTTCTTGTTGGTTTCTTGTATCTGCTTAAAACTATAGGTGTCACTAGCAGCTTTGACCGATGCTATTTTAAGAGAAGTTTTGAGGCGCATCTATAGCAGGCTGTTGCTAATAAAGTCGCAACCGTCCTGATGTTCTTTTAATAGCCTAGAAACACAAGCAACTTAAAGAGAACAAATGCTTGCGATAACAAATACAGCCTCTTTAAAGCTCTCTGCCTCCTCTAGTAAGCGCCCAAGCGGATCCTTAAGTGGTAGTATATAAGCTATACCAGACCTTATAGGCCAGGGTGGTTTGATCTTATTGTTCTCCTTAATTTCGAGGATCTTGGTAGTTATATTCCCTTCCTAGCCATACTAGAGAGCATAAATCTCAAGCTTGCATTTGCCAGCCTTGTCTTTATATTCTTTGTTGTTGCAAGAACAAGCCCTAGCAAGATTATAAAGAGCGACTAAACTTAAAAGCAATCTTCCTTTATTTTCCCAAGCCACAGACCGTTATTATTAAAATTGTTCTTTTCTTGGTAAAGAATAATCAAGCCGCTTATAAAGACTACTTTTATATTTGTTTTGTAAGATATGCCAACTCTTAAGGAATAATTTGGCACTTTTTGTTAGCTCTTGTTTGTTAAATGCCGTTGCTGCTTGATCTAGCTTAGCCTATACGCTTGTTTCTATTTTGAGATAGCTAAAAGTTTGCTTAATAGTAAGAGAACCCAAGGCTGACGGCATGGCTTAATTACACATTTAAACCGTTAGATGTCTTAATTCGCTAGAGGCTTAGTGTTAACAAGAGCGTTGATATATTCCGGATTAAGGATGATCAGGAGATAGCTAGGAATATAAATAATGAATAAATCAATTAAACAGATAAGGAGCTTTATAATAACGCGATAAAAGTAATAAAAATTGGCTTTGTAATGTACTTATAACCTAGCTTTTATATTTGCAAACCAAAAGCTACTTAAATCATTAAAGCCCAAAGCAGTCAGGCTAGTAATAGTCCTAGAGTTGAAGCCTATAAATTTGGTATAGTGATATCATCTAGATCAAGAAGTTTAGAAGTAAAGCCTGATCTAGATGTTAAGCGGTTGTCTAGGAGTTTTTGATACTAGGAGTTTTTGATACTAGGAGGGCTGGAAATGGACTCTAATTTAGAAACGGCTTCCCTCTATAGGTTGCCAGGTCCGGTTTTGTGACTTAAAGAGCTATTTACTCTCTGATAAGTAATCTATAACCCATAATTCCAAAGTGCGATATGTTAGGGGCATCTTAGTCTATTACTTAATATTAATTAGTGATGTTGCACTTCCTCTAGACCTTGGTATTTTGTGCCTTGGCCTTTGATTTTAAATAGGTCTTGGCAATCACCTTACCTGAGGCTTTAGAAGCATCTACCTCTTTTTTAGTCTCTAGGTATAGAAATTTAGCTTATTTTGTTAACTGGTAAGTGTATATAGGATGATTGATATGAAATTGTCTACTAATCAACTATTAGGGCTATCTACACAGACGGACAAAACTTTTAGCCGCAATAACTTCCGGCTTCGGAGTTGACCTATATACTTTATGCATTTGCAAACCTTTAATTAGATGGTATAGTGTTAGTTACCAGTCCTCAACTTGTTCGGGCGTTTAGCTATTAATAAGTTTTTAGGTACCTCTCTAATAACTATACCGATCTTGAGAAGCATTATACTACCAACTCCTAGAATGATATAGGCAGCAATGTCTATAGATGCTTTAAACAACTCTATATCCTTAAGAAACACAATTAACATATAGAAATTTTGCTAAGCATTAGTGGCTAGACCTATTCTACAAACTTCCCTGCTATGACTAGTACCGCTAAAAGCCGGGCTTGATTTGCTTCTACTACTATTGCATTCCTAGGGGACCTAGGGCTTGATGGCATTAACATCGACTAGGAATATCTAGCTAACAATATAGACGCTTTAAACTTTTTCCTTCTCCTTGCCGCGACATGCTCCGCTCTAGATGCTTATATAGCACAGTATACTCCTAGATACCATTTTCTCCTTAGTATTATAAGTCCCGCTAGACCAACTAATTACAATATCTTGCACTTAAGTGAAATGAACAAGTACCTTGATATATAAAATCTTATAGTATATAATTATATTAGATCTTAGAGCAGTCTTATAGGTCACAACACAAATCTCTACCCTAGCACATCTAACCCAAATACTACCCTGTTTTTAACCTAGGTGGCAATTACAGACTACACGGCAGCCGGTATCCCTACTAACAAGATTGTGATTGGTATTTTATTATATAGGCGCTCCTTTAAAGGGACCACTGGTCTAGGGCAATCTTTTACAGGCGTTGGGTCAGGGAGTTGGGAGAATGGAGTGTGGGACTACAAGGTACTTCCTAAAGCCGGTATAACTAAATACTTTGACCCTAAAATTGGGGTATTATACAGCTATAATGCCTCTACTAAAGAACTTATAAGCTATGATAATGTCGCCAAAGCAAAGCTCAAAGCTACTTATATTAAAAGCAACGGACTTGGTGGAGCTATATACTAGGAAAGTAGTGGAGATAAAAGTCAGGCGCAGAGTTTGATTAGAACAGTTGCAGAGAACCTTGGAATTCTGGATTAGAGTAAGAATCAGTTAAACTACCCCGCCAGCCGATATGCTAATATGGTAGCTAGGATGCCGGGTGAGTAAAAGGTGGGGGGTGGTATGGTGGGAGCTAGGTGTCCATTTATTTAACATATAAATGAACTTTGTAATATGAGTCAAAGCCTGGAGGTACTCCTCTCTTAACAAATTCAAGATATCTAGAGAATCACATTTTAAAATCATTTAATTATTCCTCTTCCTTTCATTCTTGTGCATAGCGGTCTTCAGTACAGGACTGAGCCTGTAAGAGTGAATAAAGCCGAAATCACTTAGCAATCTAAGAATGTGTGTTAGACTAGCAAAGATAACTAGGAAATAAAGACAAGCTTTTTCTAACGTCTATCCCTGCGTGCCAAAAAACCCTACATGCCAAAAAAAATGATAGGTACTTTGACTTGAAGCATCTTAAAATTTGTACACACCTCAATATCTCCTATAATTTTTTATACATTGTGTTCCGTGGCCACTAGTAAATGATACCATAAGTGAAATTACATTATAATTATTATAGTAAGGTAGGCAAAGAGGTCATGCTGCCTCTATTGGCTAGAAAGATTACAACCGTCCACTTCAGTTATCAAAGACATTATCATCGACTGACGTACCTTAACCCTCTGTCCTCCAAAAAAGTCACTCCACCGCTTAATACCCCTCTAACTAGTATCTTCATCGTTTACTAAAACCAGATAGCTAAACACTAGACATAGATAATATAAACTTGATTCTTAAATCTCTACTATAGTCTCAAGCATTATACGCCAATACTGTTTCGTCTACAATCTCCCATGACATCTCATTTTTTATTCTCCCTTTTACACAACTCGCTGTCCCTGCTAATTTAGCAAAGATCGTACTACTGAAATCCAAACCGCCGTTTGCATCATATGCCGCACACGAGTCCTAGATAAATAAGTCTAGGTCAGTGCGCCGTACACCATTCCAAGTAACAACAACTTTCTTGTCACAGTATTCTGCGGCCTTGCCCGTAATGAGACTTCTAGGCATAGCAACAATATTATTTGTTCCGCGTTGACCCAAGATTTGTGCGACAGTAGTATTTCTAGGCTCACAGAAGGTATAACCATCGTTTTGCCCAAAATCTGTGATACCATTCACTAGACCGCAAGAACCGCCGCCGTTCATATCGTAGTAGAATGTTGCATCAACTAGTAGGTCGGCGACCAAGATGAGAAGAACATTTGACGAGGACGACGAGCTAACAACATTTAAGGCAGAAGTTAGACTAGCTAGGGCAGTACTTGCCGATATCTCTGTAAACACAGCACCTGGAGATGAGGTGCTAATGGATATCTTCACCAAAGTTTTTGCAGTCGCTTGACATTGTGCAATGCCACCTACAACTTCATATCCGCTTGCGCAGGTCTCTAGAACAACCCAACTAGTAGGATATTTGTCAGTGGTCTCGACTCTAGAAGTATACACACATTGTGCTATGTTTTCATTTTGGCAACTATAGGTGCCGTATTTGCATGATTGGGCACTTGCAACTGCAAAAGCGCTCAAAAGGAGTTTTGCCGTAGCACCTGCACTATATATGATTGAGAAATGAATAGAAGATATGTTATTGTATAGTAGAATGGATGAAGTTCATAGTAGACGCTTGATAAGACCAATACTTGTTGGCGGCAAGAATGTTCGGCCAGTTCCCGCCACAACTAGTAGACGATCCACAATGTTCAAGTAAGAATACTGTATAGTATAGTATAAAATGCAAGAGCTGAGGGAAGTGTTGCCTGTGCGGTTAGCTCCCTACTGATTGTAGAGGGCGATGTAAATACCGTCTCCCGGCTAGATAACTAGACGGAAAATCAGACAGAAACCTGACTATAAGGCTGTCTAGGGTAGTTGTACATTAAAACAAGCCGATTCGTCTTGCTAAGATAAGACTTGAAATACTTTAGGTTAAAAGTCTTTTAGTGCGTTATTTTAACAAGATTGCAAGCAAGGATTAAAGACCGTAAAGAGGCATATAAAGCAAGTTGTGGACTAAGAGAAGCGTGTTTTATCAAGACACATAACTAGCTGTATGGTAAGAAGTAACTGCCTTCGCCAATTCTTAGTGCTTGAGATAAAACAAACGTATAAAGCCTAATTAGGCGCCTTATAAAACATTAACAAGTGGCAATATTTGGCCTAGACCAGCTATATAAGTGGGAAAATTGCCTTTTTCCTGACCACTTCTTTATTTCATGCCATGCATTATAATGTTGTTTTGGCTTTTTGCTTAATCATGCTTATAAAATCTACTTATCAGCATGTACTTGACCCTGTGTATAGTAGAGCTGTGGTGGAGGAACTCTGTTATGCTATAAAAGGAGACCCTTTGCAAATCAGGCATGAGGGCGACGATGTGAATATAATTTTCTAGTAGGAGGGGTTTAGGGTGTCCGGGAGTGGCCACGGAACACAATATATAAAAAAATATAGGAGATATTTGTAACGTTTATGGTATAGCCAATACTATACCAAGGTGGGAACGTTAGGTTGTGTGTAATATACACAAGAGTGATAAGTCAGGGTGTTCCCGTACAGTATAAGAATAGAGTGTATTGCAAATACTATATTGAGTTGAGCATAAAGCTCCTATCTAAGGAAATAACTATTGACTTATATAGAACCTTCCTGCTCCTAGATCCTGATAGAGCCCTAAGATCCAAGCTCCTAGAGCCCTGGATCCTAAGCTCTATACAGGCTCTATCACATAACCTTGTTATATGATTCCCTAGTGCCAACTTCCTAGGTTCTCTGTGCTACACAGCAGCCAAGCCTTAGGCCTAGGTCGTACATAATAATAAAATCATAACACTATCCCTCTTCCGTACTAGCATAGCCTCTATGCTTAAATGATATATAGAAAACATCTTGTAAGGTCAACAACCTTCTTCCTTTATTATGTCGCTCAAGACAACAAAGTATAGACAGCATATTATTCTTTCCAAGACCATTTAATCTTATAGTTCTCCCATGATGCCCTGTTCTAACTATGTTTGTTACTAACACCATTATGTTGTGTTAAACAGCAAGTCCTAGCGATATGGCAAGTGTGTTTATTATGGTGTAAAATGTGATGCCCTTCAGGCGTCTATAAACGATCTCTAAGACCTTTGTCTAGAGGAAGAGCGCCTAAAGTTCAAAAGAGACATGGCCTTTAAGGCCGCTATAGCAGGTCTTGCTTGCGTCCGCAAGCTTGAACACCGCCAATAAGAGCTTTATAAGCAAGGCATAGAAATGCTTTGCCATGGCCTAAAAACCTTAGATAAACTTAATATTACGGAGGAGAAAGAAAAGGAGGAGAAGGAGAGGGCAGAGAACAAGAAGAGATAGTAGTATAAGCTATTGTCTACCGACTTGTCCTTCCTGGCCGGCCATGGCCTCCTTGACCTTGACCCTGCTTTTGATCCTGGTCTAGAGTTCTAGGCAACCCTAGATGCTAGCGGTAGAACGCCACAACCTTCTTAGGGCAGTTAAGATTTGCCTTAGGTTCCTATATGTTTTCTGATTGTGGGTGTCCTAACCATTTGATCAAATATATGATTTTGCCTTTAATATACTAATAGTCTAATAGTTCTTTGACATTATACTTGGTGTTTAGGTTGACTGGTTAGATCTCTGTTTTTGGAGCTTTTGGTGCTCTAGGAGGTGCTGGTTCAAGAAGTGATATATAGAACACCAGGTAGATGTTTATAGTCTTGGGCAATGACAATTTGTAATTTATCTTCCCTTTGACTTTGTTGATTCTGAATGGTCCTAACTTCTTATAGTCTAGTTTGCTACTTGGTTGTTTTGTTTAAATGTTTTTTCTAAGCAGATAGACTCTATCCTCCTCTTTTAGTATAGGTCCTATACTATGTTTTTTGTTATAGTAGGATGCTGTTCTTTTTATAATAAACTTGAGGTCTAAGACCATCTCCTAATATAGTGTCTTTAGTCCTTTAACCTAAATCCTGGCTGCTTTGTTGTTGTCTTTATTAAGTAGTGGTGTTTTGTATACAACTAGGTCATACCTATAGTTTGTGTAGTTTGGTAATATCTTTGTTGTTTTGGTGCTAGAACTATTATATACAAACTGTGCTAGTAGCAACAACTATACCTAATCATTTTGTTAGTAGTTTATATAACATCTAAGATATGCTTTTATCGTCTGATTTAGTTGTTCTGTTTGTCTATCTGTTTGTGGGTAAAACGCTATAGACATCTTTCTCTTGACTCCTAGCAATCCTATAAGGGCTGTCTAGAATTTTGACATAAAGAGCTTGTCTCTATCAGAGATGATTTTGTCTAGTATACTATAGTTTGTAACTATAACCCTTAGGAACATGTATACCAGTTCTTTGGCGTCGCTTGCTTCCTTGTATAGTAATATATATATATACTTTATAAGTCTGTTAGTGATAACCAGGATAGAATCATACTCTACTCCTATTATTAGTTCCTTAGATAATAGTAGTTTTATCACAAAATCCCAAGTAATGGATTTCTATAGTTAAGATAGCATATTAGGTGTCTGCATTTGTCTATATAGGGCATGCCTTGTGGCTTTGTTCTGTATATAAGTGTTGCAACTTAATACTACCTCTTTTACCATTTTCCTTATACTAGGAAACTAGTATGTCCTAGACAGTTAGTCTATAGTATAGTGTATTCCTTAGTGTCTATATGCTAGTAGTGCATGTTGTTCACAAATAAAGTCTAGTTGTATCTTTCTTGGGATATAGACTTTTCCTTTATGTATAAGGAGCCCTTCTCTAGTGGTTCTGAAGCGGTATACTTTTGTTTCCACTATTATATCCTCTATATATGCAGCCTATATTTGTTTAGTGTAAGGGTCCGTTTTGACCCTTATTACTGCTACAATTTCTGCTTGGTTAAAAACAATCTTGTTATCCTTTTCCTTAAATATAGCAAATGGCTTGCTTTGGTTGTTTTCTTTATAGCCAGGTTTCCTGCTAAGGGCATCTGCCCTAGCGTTATCCGTTCCCTTTATATACTGGATTTGCAAATCTAGTAAAGCTAATGTTTCTGCTTATCAGACCTGTTGGCAATTGAGTTCCTTTGTTGTAAAGAAGTATACCAAGTTCTTGTAATCAGTAAGCACCTAAACTAGGTAGTTTGCTCCCTATAAGTATACCTTCTATTTGCATATAGCGTCTATAATAGCTAACAGTTCCTTATTATAAATCTTATAGTTTAGCTTGGCTAATAAGAGTTTGTAAGAGTGATAAGCTATTAGATGTAGCTTCCTGTCTTTTCCTTTCTGACTTATAACCGCTCTGACCGCTCTGTTAGATATGTCCGTTTCTATAACTATTAGTTGTTTAGGATCAAATATCCTAAGTATAGGTTCTTATATAAATGTGGCTTTTAATGTTTGAAAAGCCTGTTTTGTTGTCTCTGTCTATATAAAAGGCTTGTCCTTGTGTGTTAGTTTTGTAAGTGGTTCTATGATCTTTAAGTAGTTCTTGACAAACTTCCTGTAATAATTTGCAAGTCCTAGAAATGATTAAACTTGTTTTATAGTTTTGGGTTGTCCCTAATCTGAAATAGCCTGGACTTTTTGTAAGTCTATAGATACTCTATTAGTTAAGACAATATGCCTAAGAAACTCTGTTTTCTTAACAAAGAACTTGCATTTCTCTAGTTTGAGAAGTAGCGACTTCTTTTATAATGCTCCTAGTACTGTCATGATATGTCATGTATGTTCTTCCTTATCTTCTAAGTAGACAAGGATATTGTCTAGGTAGTATATATAGAATCGGTCAAGGTATGGTCTTAACATGTTGTTGACTACTATCTGACATGTTATAGGGGTATTAGTCAATCCAAATAGTATAACTAGGTACTTATAATGCCTATAGTATGTTTGAAATGCTGTTTTCCATTCTTTACCTTCCTTTATTCTGATAAGGTTGTATGCTTCTCTTAAATCAAGTTTGGTAAAGACCCTTGCTTTTCCTAGTCTGTCCTGTAAGTTGTCTATATGCGGAATTGGGTAATGGTTCTTAACTATAATAGCATTTAGCTTTCTATAGTCAATACAGAATCGCTTGGCGGTGGTTCCTCCTGCCCTATCCTTTTTTGGTACAAACACCACTAGCACTCTTACTGGTAATGTGGATGGTCATATAAATCCCTTTATAAGGTTTTTATCTAGGTATTCCCTTAATGTCTTAAGGTTGTCTTTACTCATTTGTCTAAGTGGCTTAAAGGGTGGTTTCTCTCCTTTGACTATAGGTATCTTGTGATCCTATTCCTGATGTTCTAGTAATGCTATAGCATTATCTGGTTTCCTAAACATCTATTTAAACTTCTTGTATTCCTTAGGTATCTCTAAACCAGTAACAATATAGTTACTAACCTGTAGTAGACCTTGGGCGGCATGTCCTGGCATATTATATAAGACTATGCTAATCTCTACACTACTATATAGTCATTCTGCTTTCTTGTAGGCGCACCTAGAGAACTTTACTATTCTTGTCTTCTAGTTGATCTTAGGATTATGTTGCTTAATCTATAGCATTCTAAGGATGGCCTTATGCCTTCCTATAGGTATGACATCTATCTAAATCTCCTTAGTATATTGTCTAATTGTCATCTTTGTTAAAATGGTTCCCTTTATAACTTTTCTGGCATTGTGGTCCGTTCTGTCGACCACTATTAAGTTATAGGGGTTGATGCTTTGTACTGGTATGTTTAGTTGTTTTACCATTTCTAGTGATATAAAATTGCCTGTTACTCTAGAGTCAATCATTACTCTAAGCTTCTTTCCTTAAATCTATATATCAAGTGTTATCTGTTAATTATAGCCTGATACATATAGTTCTTTATGGCTAGTGCCTTGGAGAACCTTGACCTATCTGTTCTGGTAGTTATCTCTGGTTGTTAGTCGGTAGATATGTCCTACCTCAAAACCTTGGCCTAGGTCTTTTGGCTAGATGAAGTTGTGTTTTCCTTTGTCTGTCTTTGTCTAACATCTCTTGGCTCTGTTTCTTGGCATTAGCTCTAGTTCCTAGGTCTCTCTGACCTTTAGTGGGTTACTGTTCTATCTAGTAAAGTTGTGTTCTTTTCTGGGAATTATAGTTATATGGGTGCCTATACCCTTGACTTCTTTCTAACCGATATGTTGTTTGTCTTGGTATATGACTTCCCATTTTTCTGTGTATTTTGGACCTTCTAGGGAGAAGTATCCTTCCTCTTAATAGGTGACCCCCTCCCTGGCCTATTCTTAGGTGTTGATGTTAGGGATTGCATGACATTCTTGTTGCAAAACCTCCCAAATCTGTCTTACTTGTAGTTGACCATTATTCTCTACTAATTTTGTTTCTTCCGTGGGGTCTTTGTACTATAATTCTATACTGATGTTGTTGTTGCTAGCCTCTTTCTATAAGATACCTTTCTTGTCTAAGTCTATAACATTATATATGTCATTAACATTGATTTCTCTAGTGTTGTTTAGACACTCAACCCAGATCCTCTAGTTGTTAGTAAGACACCTCTATACTAAGTGTCCTTATTGCTTCCTGATAACCTTCTACTATTCTCTAGTAGTGGGTTGATTGGCTCTATTATAAGCCTCTTCTGTGGTGATTTCTCTGCCTTTTAGGATATTAGTAAAGTCTTCTTTGCTTGATGTGTTATTGACTAATCCTTCTCCTAGGAGTAGCTCTATAGTAGGCTCCCTTATTATAATGTTAACAAACAGTACTTCTTTTGTGCTTTGTCTCTAAACGCGGTACTGTCCTCCCTTGACAAGCTTGGCTCCCTATATAGCGTCGCTAAAGAATGATTCTCCACTATCCCTATAGACATAGTGGTTTCCGATTTTGGTGACTTCCTTATATGTCTATATTTCCCCTACCTTTAGGGTTCTCTACTAAACATTCCTGAATTTGGCTTTGTCTGCCAATTCTGGTAGTGTTAGTGCTAGTTTGAACTTGGGTTTGATCTAAGTTCTAATATTGGCTTCCTTAAGTTCTTCCTCCAACATCTAATGTCTGTTAGTAACATATAGCTTATACTGTTATTATGTTCTTCCTGTAGCATTAATCTGATGCCTATGCTTCTTCTAAGGCTTGCCCTTCCCTTTAGGGTTACCCTTCTTGTAGGAGGCAGCTTGATGACCAGGTAGTCCGCACTCAAAGCACAGACCTTTGTCTTGTCGCCAGTTTATCTTGTCCTTAGAAGGATTTCCTTTCTTTAAGACTATGTCTAGTTCTATCCGGTCTTCCTACCTGCTAGTTTGGTCCTTCTTACCTTTCCTTTAGTGGCCTCTAGAGTACTGACCTCTCCTTTCTATCCTTTGCTTATATAGTCAGGAGTTAATGTCAATTGCTTTCTTGATCATTAGGAGGAGCTCCCCTAGGCGTCCTCCTTGTATAATGTCGTCCTTGACTTCTTCCTTTAGTCCTTGGTAGTACTGAGCGGTCAAGGCCTTGTTGTCCTAATCGATTCTTCTGGCTAGTAGTTAAAATTCTCTAGTATAAGCGGTAACACTTTTTGTCTAATAAAGTGTTTGGATGGCTTGCTCTATGTGTTGTTCCTTGTTGATGTTTCCAAACATATAGGTAAGTTGGGTTATAAACTCCTTATAGTCATCAAAGATTGTGTTTGTATTGTCTTCCCGATCGTTATAATTGTTGTCAAGGTAGTCCTTGAGTTTTGTAGTGATCTAATCATATATAGTCCCCTCTAGGTAAGAGCATGCCCACAACACCTTTTGTTCCTCTTGTCCGAATAATAATGGGTTTATACAAATGTAGATCTTATATTGGCTAATAAAGGGTCATAGCTTGCTTTGAGTGCTATCAAATGGCTTTGGATTATATACCTTAGGTGGCTTGACTTGCTGAGGTATATAGGCTAAAGGTGCGTTTGACATAATGGCGGTTGACTTATTACCAGGTGCTAGTGACAATACTCAAAGTGTAACGTTTATAGTATAGCCAATACTATATCAAGGTGGGAATGTTAGGTTGTGTGTAGTATACACAAGAGTGATAAGTCAGGGTGTTCCCGTATAGTATAAGAATAGAGTGTATTGCAAATACTATATTAAGTTGAGCATAAAGCTCCTATCTAAGGAAATAACTATTGACTTATATAGAACCTTCCTGCTCCTAGATCCTAATAGAGCCCCAAGATCCAAGCTCCTGGAGCCCTAGATCCTAAGCTCTATACAGGCTCCATCACATGACCTTGTCACATAATTCCCTGGTGCCAACTCCCCAGGTTCTCTGTGCTGCACAGCAGCCAAGCCTCAGGCCTAGGTCGCACATAATAATAAAATCATAACAATATTAAGGTGTGCACAAATTTTAAGATACTTTAAGTCAAAGTACCTATTATTTTTTTTGGTATATAGGGATGGACATTATTTATATAGTGGAGATTTAAGACCACCAAACTATAAAGTTGTTCTGGCATATAGGGATGGACATTAGTTTATTAATTTTTAAACTATAGATACTACTTCCTCTATTCTCTATTTATGCCGACCGTTTTGATTATGTTTGCATTTAGAAGCCACCCCTCTATTATAATCACTTTGCTAGAGACGATCTCTTTGATCTCTTTATATAAAATTCTTAAGACCATCTCCCTAGGTGTCCTATTATCGTCCTTAAATTTGAAGATCTGACCAATTTGATCAGCTTTATAATATAGCTCTAGTTCTGTATAGTAGTTAATGCAAACAGTTAATAGCCTTATTAACAGCGCGCTCTTGTACTTATACTTGATCCTAGTATAAAGGGCATTAAGAGACCTATAGAGGCCTTTGCCTATAATCCTTCCTTGCTAGTCTCTCTTGCCCAAAGCACTCTTTGACTTATAGTTAATATAGAAGATATAGATCTTTGCTTTGGTTTTAGAGTAGAGTGAGGAGGGGTAAGGCGGCCAAATTTTTGCCCTCTTGTATGTCTTTGCCATTATCTATTAGTCAAGCTTTGATTATTTGCAAGTTTAATATGTTAAATTATAAGGATAGGGGACATTAAAGTTCCTTTGTCCGCTAATTGTAGAAATCCTGTAGTTAGAATAAGTTGTGATAGTAATATTAGTAGGTGTTCTTAGTAGATTAAAATTCTTGCCTCTAGAAATTAAACTCCAAATCTTAAAGATATAGGGGTTTTGGGGTCTCTAGTAAGTCAATCAAGGACTTATAGGAGCCAGAACAGGATCTCTATATTACCTAAGCGTTAAGGGGCCGGTTTTGGCTTGCTATTTCGGTTCCTGTTATGGCAGAGTCTATCTATCTTAAGGTAGAGTCAGTTTTGGCTTAATATACAGGACGGGCGTTGCAATTAAGGATCGTGTATAGTATAGGATAACAAAGGAGGTATGGCGTCAGGGCCAAAAATGGACAAGGTGGTCTGTGCTTATAATCTTTTTAAGCAAAAGGGGGCAAAGCTGATTTTGTAAGTGGCTATATCTTAATCGGTTTTACTTTACACTATATGTTTATATTTCCCCTAAGTTTGCTTTAGCCTAGCTACCCCCCCTAAGATAAACAACTATATGGTTTTTGCGCTCTATTTATAGGCAGCTTAATACTAATAACATCATTTAAAGAGCTTTCTTTGATATAAAGTGTTAAAACAATAGAGTTGTTGTTTCTATAGCTATAAGATGCCTAGTTATCCTTAGGGTATATATAAGCTTGAATGCAAGTCAAATTACTATTAGGGTTGCCTCTAGGACAAACTATAGTGGTATACTCTTTGCTAGTGCCCTTGACGATCAGGCTATCTGCCTGGAAAGGCTAAGGTTATATCCTGTTCTAACTATTATCTATATTAAAAACATACCTATTAACGTTTAAGATATTATACTAGAGTCCGGGCGGTGTTAGCAGATAATATATATATTTAAATGGTATAATTGTGCTTTAGAAGAATGCGTTCTGCTTATTAATAGCCATAGTAATGGTCTGGTTAGGTAAAAGCATAATACTGATATTGCTATATTTGTCCTTCTTAGGGTAGTTGTCCCTAAGGTACCTTAACCTAAACTGCTCCTAATAAACCCTATTAAGGTAAGAGTTCTAAACAAGTTAGAGTTGCCTATAGATATATAATAGACAGGAACGCCGCATTTATTCACTATAATAGCTTCCCTGTTCTTATACTATAAAGCTATCCTAAGCTAAGCAAAGGAGGGAGTTAATGCTATAAATAAGAACACTACAAGTTTAGTCTTTTGTATATTAAAAATCTTGGAGGATATAGCAAGGGAACACAAAATTGAGAGAGCCAAAGAAGAAAGGATGCTGTCGGCATGTTTTAACAAGTAAAGAAATGGACCTTAGCCTATTTATTTTCACTACGGCCCTCACTAAAGTATAGAGATGTGTATAGCCCAAAAACAGCAGCCGTATAAAACAATAAGTAACGGCTAAGAAACTGTTTTATAGACAATTTTGTACCTATAGACAGTTATATACAAGCAAGAATAGTTCTAAAAGTGGTTCTATAAAATCCTTATTATAATAGAGCCAAATCAAGATCCCCTTTAAGGGTAGCTAAGGACAAAAGCTTTGAGGAAACCTATTTTATTTATGCCTCCTTTATATAAGATAGCTTAGAATCTTTTAAACTAGACGCCTGTCCTGCTTTACTCCCTTACTAAAAAACCATCGTCTCCCTATTAGTATAAAGCATGCCTGCTAGCTTATTCTTAATAATGGCATTTGTTGCTTGAAATCTCCGCATTATAGTTTAAAGATACTCTAGGTTTGATCCTGTTAAGTTGTTCCTCTAAGCTGTCTTTTTGTGCATTTGTGCTTGTATATAATTCCTTTACTTTGAGGATGTCCTTTTTTAGAACATTATTTTTACCTATATAATATTAATAGAAGCATTAACTAAATATAAAAGAACTTATGTTTTAACTTCCTGTTAGCATCTAGATTAAGTGTTAGTGCTAAAAAGTACTAGGTTACTCTAGCCTGGTGTCTATACCTTAAAACATCTTATTATCCATCTAGAGCAAACTTATATGTTCTGTGTATCTTATTAATTAGAGGATATAGAAAGCAACAGGTATTTAACTTACCTTCTATATGTCGCTTCTCTACTTATAGGGTCTCTTAGGCTCCTTGTAATTATGTGTTTTGTATTTGCATCTCCTAGATAAGTTCTGATATATAAGGTAAACTTGGTAATATCTAATCAAGGATAACACTTATAGATCAAAGCTTGCAAGATACCAGGCAAAAAGCAAAGAGTTTCCTCTAAAATTCTAGTATTAGAGCTAGAAGATTCTTGTGCCCATTTTCTAACTAGTATATCAAAATCTCTAGAGTTAACAGAATTCGGAGCAATAATTTAGTAAGCTTACTATAAAGTTGAGTAAGTCAAGCGTCTTCCCTAATATATAGAGCTTATACTAAGTCCTAAGGGTAGTATTAGCCTAAGAATCAACACTTATAGGTTTACTACATTACTAACCAGGTTAATAGCAATTTTAAATCCACTATCTGGTCATGGTATAGCTACCTCAAGTCTCTCTGTACTATAGATAGCTATAGTCAATATCACTTCTTTTAGGCAATATTTGTTACAGCACTAGCCTTAGTACTGCTCTGAGATGTGTAGGAGCAAATATAAGTCTGATTGTGCTAAGACTAATAGGCTATATCAAAGGATAAAAAGAATATACCAAAAGAGAGAAGAGAAGAGGAGAGAGTCCCCAAGTACTTATAACCTTACCACACAGGCCCTAGTCCGAAACTACTCTGTTTCCTATCTGACAAACAAGTAGGTCATATACTGGTTATATACTAGTTATGTGTTTAGTAACCTATATGATTAGCAATGTCATATTACCCCCCTCCTCTAGGAGAACCTGACCCTAGGTTCTGGTTGTCTATTGTTTTATTCCTAGTTAGTTGTATTGTTATCTTGTCTTCTACTAAGTCAATTATATTATTATTTTACTTAGGTTCTGATAATGATCTGGTTCGGGTTAGTTATACTCTCTAAGAGAGTATAAATCTATAACTAGTTAGATACATAATCTTACTATTATTGTTTGCCTATTATAGAAGCTAAGAATAGGGTCAAAGCTAAATCAGAGGTGATTTGGAGTCGCCACTGTCAATATCACTTCTTAGAAGTAGAACTCTAGTATCTTTGTAGTAAATAACACTTGGCTATTATTCTTATAATTTATACCTATTATAGGTGTGATTTACATACCTATTATATGTATAATTTATATGATTAATTTACCACGCTAGTAATCTAGAGGTCTATATATATAACCTAGTTTTGCCTTGATTTTGTTCCTTTCTTCTTTTCTCCTATAGTCATATAACAACAACAATAACAACCATAACAGCAAGGTAAGCTTCAGAGCTCTTTTAGAACTATATTAGAGCTGACTTGATTCACAGATCTAACATATAGCATGCCTGTCCTAGTCCTAGCCGGTGCCCTAGAGGTTGCCTTCCAAGTCTGCTATATTTGCTATATCTGACAAATAATTGCTAATAACCACAATTACAAGTTTGGTTCTGCGGTTTTGTCTAAATGTGACTATTACATATGCCAAAAAGGCGTCTGCACTCTAGTAAGTTTTCTGATTCTAGTCCAAAACTGATCCAAAGCTAACAGGAACTTAACTTCCATGTTTTGTCAGTCCTAAGTACAAAGCTCTGGTTGGTGCCATCAAGGCTAACGACCGCCCCGCCATTGCCACTACTATAACAGAGCTGGACCAGGTGCTACGCGTAGCCTCCTCTAGCATTCCTAGAGATATACAGGGACTTATAATGTCTTTGCTAGAGGAAACAAGGGCTTTGCAGGAAGAAACCAAGGCTCTAAAGGAT